>JAVQJG010280418.1:0-19185 GCA_036024015.1 Craterocephalus amniculus
CTCGGGGTCCTCTGCAAATTACGAGCTCGCAGCTCGGAAAAACGAGTTCAGATCGTCACTTCCGGCCAAATTAGCTCGGAAAAACGAGTTCCGAGGACAACTGGAACGCACCATTAGATAAACGTAGATATCAGCTCTTTGGATGGCAAAGGTCAGATGTTAAGAAAGTAGAGGGTTCGTGTAAAGAGTTATCTGGGAACTTTGGGGACTTTTTTGGTCAAATATAACAATAACAGCAGATCAGATAAATTTAGTCAAATGCTTGAATTTCATCCGGCTGGTGTGTGTGTGTGTGACAGGAAGTTGTAGAAAAGAGCAGAACTAAGCAGAATGAGACAAAACAGAACAAGTGTGGTTTCTTTAGCATTGTGTCCAGGAAATCCCCTGTCAGCTGGCGGCTTGACTCAGCCACGAGAAGGATTGAAGGAGTAAGGATGAGAAGAGGAAGATGTGAAGAGGAAGTGGAACTGCCTTTCAGCTGGAGAGCTAAACACTTATGTGTCCTGGCCTCTTTTTCTCTGCTGAGTTTACAGTGTAACAGCATGATAAATGCAGATAATATGAATATAAATGGGCATCTACTCGCAATAAGCTTTGTTTCTGTGTAGCTTCACACGTCAAATGTAATGTGGGTAAAAACCTTTTCTTTTCATTCTTTTTTTTTACACTTTTTGTTTTAGTGGTGGTTCTTTTATTTGTCTTAAGAGCTGACTGTTCACACTTTTTTTTTTTGTTAAAGCTCAGCCAATGCGATGATGGCATTTCCTGTGAACTTCTCCGTACAGTCAGCTGAGGCTTTTTATTTCTCCTCATTTCGTAAAAAGCAGGTTGAAACTGGAGCAAAGAGAAATTTTTCTGTTGATACATTTTTTTTCATTTGCCAAAAAGAACTGTGTTGAAATCCAAGTCAAATGCAACTAAATGATTTTAAATGGTTTTGGTGGCAACGCCTCCTTATTTACCCATAAAACACTTGCGCATACAAGGTGCAAGCTTTCTTTTTGACTGGCACTGAGGCGTCATTTTTTCAGGTGCACTGATGCAAAAGGCATGAGACAGATGAGCAGGTTCTGTGAGTGTTGGCGGAAGCAAGTGGGCAACGGCAGAAAAAAACAGGTGGGCTGCCGAATCCACTATAAGGTAATGACAGTGTTAGCATCTGTTTGAGCTCAGGTTCTTACATTTCTTTTCCTGTCTTTACTTATCTGCAGATATTTTCTGAAAAGATGTTTGCAGCTATAGACCCTCGTCTTTTTTTTTTTATTCCTTGTTTTTTTTTTCACATATTGAATTTACCCATGACATTTTTTCTCTCTGTGGTTTTTCACACCTCTGACTGTTCTCCACTTACGTGTATGTGAACGACCCAGAGACAGCAGAGAGAAGATTGGTTCATTTCTGTTGTTGTTTCTTTTGGTTTTGTCCGCCTATTTGCTTTTTCCCCCAACGCCATCAAATACTAGTTAAATATAAGAAAGTTATTCTCCCAAACAGTAGGCTTATATTACACTGAATCTTTTAAGAGGCACTGTGTGTAACTAATTTAGCTTTTAATTTGACTTTATTTGCAAAAATCAAGTATCACTTTCATACATTTTATCTTAATAAAATGTGTGTTGTTAGGGGAGGAACAAACAGCCGAGTATCCAGCAGCTACGTATCCTCCCATTTAAGTCAGATAATTTACTGTTACCTGCTATCTAAAAATGCAGAGATGGCTAATATTTACCCTACCCTATCTTCCTATTGCAGCATTGACTAGGTCATGTAACTGTGCTTTGACAACCATTACTTAACACTTTATCAGGTCATCATCTCTGTGTCTGCAGGCATGAGCTATTAGCAGTAGCTAACAGCTATGTAGCTAGCTAGGTAACATAAAGCACACAAGAAAAGAAGCTTTCTTTTTAGTTGGGTTAAAAGAGGCTGAAAGTTGAATTGACCTGTCTATGAAGAAAAAGAAATACAACCTTACATATCAAAACTAAGATGAAAGCAACATAGATAATAAAGTTTGTGAATGGAAACTGTACTTTTTTCTACTTACTTCAGTCTAATTTGCTTGTGTCTCAACTTTGAAAAGTGTTTGTATTCAGTTCAAATCTTTGTTTGTTTTTGTTTTACAAGAAATCCATTTCTCTTTCCCAATATTTTATTTCTGGACAACAACATTTCCTTCACTTCGGCTTTTAGTTTATACATTTTTCAACTTCAAGTCAGTTTTGACACAAAAAACCTTGTCCGCTGATCTTTTGAACTTGTGGGTTTAATTGTCACATGTTTTTTTTTGTTTTAAATATTGTTTCTCTGTTATTCTGCCATTCAGGCTACGTCCAACAACTCTTTTCCTCCTGGATAAAGCTATCACTTTTGTGCTTCCTGTTTTAGCTCCCGTCTAGCTCACAGAGCTTTCTTGTTGTGAGTATTACAGCTTCTTGAGTCTAATTACCACATTTCTTCCTGAGCTGAACACCAATTATCTCCTTAGAATGTGAAAAAATCTGAACTCTGTCTCTGGAAGTAATTAAATTATTTGGATTAAATTTGCAGGTGAGCTCACAAACCAGGCTTTGTTGGCTAAAAAAAGGGAAAACCATCATCCTTCCTCAGCAATAAACATGGCACCATTTGCTCATGAAAAAGTTGGCAGGACTAGCGGATGTCATGTGTTATCCTCTGCCACGCTCTGTTCTCTTGTCACCTTTCTGCTGATTCTGGCTCCACCTGCAACAACACACCCCTCTGAAGGCCAAAGACTGAATCCTTTCAGTCTCTTCTTTCTACAGTGAATCACTGCGTTTGCCACCGACACCGATGCATGTATCTCTAAACTTTCTCATGTGAACGTTATATGTTCACACATAACTGAAGAGAAGTATGCAAATTGGCGTGACTCACATCATTTGAGCCATTGTAACTGGGATTAAGCCACAGTTGCTGCTGTGTGACAAACAACGCTCAGTTATGTAAGTTAAGTGAGATACGGCAAGCGTCTGACAGAAACCAAACATCGTGAGCGTTTCCTGAATTGTGGGGCTGATGTATTCTCTGGCATTTTGATATGCTGACAGAGGGAAGAGGCAGATGAGAAGAATGAAGCTGTCACATGCATCTGGAACAGTTTTTGAGGGATTTTACTTGCAGATGCAAATGAGCCTACAGAGCTATAGGCTGCTTGACTAATCCACCGACACCCCCTATATCTGCATGAAAAGGCCTTGCTTTGTCACTGTATTTAACCTAAGGATGCTGGATGGGAAGGCAAGGGTACGATAGTTTCTAATAAGGTATGAGTGTGTTTAATGGGTGAATACATGAAACCAAGCAAGTTGTGATGTTTAATGAAAATAAATGTAATTTATTTTCAAATGAAAAGGAAACAGTGAAGCCTTTGGCACTCTGCTAGGAGACCTAAGTTCCCTTCCAATTACAATGAAACAATCAGGATTAAAAATAGAGCAATCCTGACCTCTATTGGTTTAAATAGGATCTACATTCAAATTATGTTATTCCATGGGATTTGTCCCTTTTTGCATTCACCGAAAGACTTTAGGTTAGATATTTAGATATATTGGATAAGACTTGCTGATATGTTGGAGATGATTACACTCAGGTAAACATCATATAAAAAAATCTGTGAAATGAGTTGCATTCAGTTGTTCAATGTATCTGATTCACAGTTTCACCCTAAGTTATCTTTAATTGCAGGGAAATCATTTGTTATATAATTAGTTATTATAAAGAATTAGAGAATTCACAACAATTTCACCATAATTTTCCTTCGCTTCTGTTGTATTTTGGAGAAGTAAAAATTCAATAGCACATGGATGTCACATTCTCTTCGTGCCAAACCTGGTCTGATACATAATCCTCCTGTGAATAGATTCCAATAATCAGGAGTTATGGCCTCAGCATGGTGGTTGGATATCTACTGAGATGAGTCACCAGTTCTGATTCCCACAAAACAGGGTGAGACCAACTAATATAAGACAACAGAAGAAAAATCCAAATTAACATCCATAATATCCTTATGGTCGTTAAATATATAATTATTTTCCCCTTTAAATACTTGAATGCCACTTTTTTTTTATTCTTTCTGTTTCAACAAACAACCAGAGCCTGTTTATATTAGGACCCAAGCAAATTTTTCTTTCTACTTCACTCTCTCAGAGAGAAACACAGACAACTAAATTGGTCGTGCTTAGACCTGGTTAAGCTTATCCTGTTCCCTGAACAACATTGTTAGAGAAGCTTCAACAAGATAAAGATAGAGGATGAAATGCCAAAAATAATATATACCGGCCATTCAAGAGATACTATAGCATATTAAAAAATAGTCAAAAAGCTGCTGGCAGGCGTCACATTGGACACACTGTAGTTTGGCTGTTGCCAACTTTGCCATCTGTGCTGTGACACATGCAAAACTATGGCATTTTCCTCTATTTTCTAGTAACACACTCTAATCTTAGCTCACTTTACAGTTATCTAAAAGACTTTCAGGTCTATTCATAAACCTGATTTGAGTAGACAAAAGCATGTGATGCACGTGTGTCCGAAACGTGTGAGTACGTCCCTCCTTTTATTTAAAACCCTCTGATTAGTCGGTTACACTGAGACAGGGGAAAAGTCTGGTGGGTGGAATGTTGCTCTGCAAAGTTTGTGGTTTACACTGACACACCTGCAATACAAACCCTGGCAATCCCTGGAACTGACAAATCATGACACGCACTTGATTGTGTTATAAACTTTCTTGGTGTGACAGCTTCCTCTACAAGTGACGTACACTATCCCAAAGAAAATCAGATCCCTATCTGTTTTACTTTAGAGGAGTTTCTTTTAGCCAGTTGAAACATGCCATGGTGTGACCAAAATGTAACATGTTAATGAAATTTGAAAGGAATAAGAGAGGAGAGAGGATTTTCACCATAGGAATAAAATGCAAATAAAATGAGACAATATGATGAGATATGTAAATGGAAAATAAGACAAAAAAATAAAAGATCAACAATAAAAAGATGTAAACATTACTATTTAGACATAGTATCTATAAATAACACAATGTATTTGCAAAATTCACATTTTGAGACACAAAAACCGGTCAAACAAAACAAACAAACAAACAAAAGAAATATGACAAATGGGGAGGGGGTTGCCCCATATCGCATGCCCTGAGGACCGTTATTCCATTATCCGTCCATGTCCGCGCCCCTTGCCAAGTCAAGCCGCCTTGGTCACACCCTTCCCGGCTACCCCCACCTCCATACTCTGCCCGCCATGTTCTGAAAGAGGAGGAGATACGTGTAGTCCTGGTTTTTAGCTCGCTTTAGCATTAGCAACGCATAGGTAGGCGGAGGCGCAACAAGCTCCTTGCCGAAACAAGTACTCTGTCTTAAATATTTTTTCCTTGGAATTACCCAAACTCTTCCAAAGGTTTGTATTCTTGGAATAACTACGAACTTGAGATTGCTCAAGATTTACGGTAAGTGGCCACTTGCTTTCGTTACAGTGTAGTTGGTTTGTTTTTTCCAGGATGTCCTGTAATCCAGTTTGCTGTGGTGATGTCTCCACTGAGCACCCGTCTTGGCTGCTAGCTCAAAGTAATGCTAACTAGCTTAGCATGCTACTTTACTGACCTAAGATTGAAAATACGTTTTTTTGGGCTTACTGATATGATTGTCTAGTAAAGTGTAGCTTTGATAGCGAAGCCAATACATGTTGCATTTCGTAGCACATGTAATTAGTGAGTAATCAACAGTTGTTTTAAGCCAAAGTAAATCTATCTTGAGCTAGCTGACCCATCACAAGCTTGGCTAGCTTTAATACAACTTTTTAAAAGCCAAGTTCTGACATTAATTTCTTTGATCAGAAACATTGCTCACTGGTTGTTTATTCAAGCGCATATAACTGTTAACGGTTAAAACCCCCGGCTTGTACGGAGTATGTGGGGGGGGACTAACTTTGACTCATATATAAATTAGGTCTAGACTTGAGTAAGCAGAGGTAACTGGTTAGCGCAGATCCAATAAAAGCTTCCAGTTCTTAGTTAGCATGTTTTGCTAGCTAACCACAAGTACTTATCTGAAGTTTGCGCTCTACTTACTATTATTAGCGTCATCTATGAGAAGCAAGTGGGCGAGTTATTCCACCCGATGTATAAAGATGACGTTGCTAAGACTTACATTTCCGGCACACTCATCATTATATTGCGTACCAAGTGTCTGAAATGGTTAAAATTTCCATAGACCTATTCTTAGCCGGAGCCACTTTAGCTTTTATGCTAACTATAATCACATCACTTCATGTGGGGCGCCGTGATTTATTTACTTCCTTTTAATTTGGAGATCGGGTTAATCATACGTTTTATGCATGCATTACCTCTGAATAGATCATTGCTAAAGTAGTGTATATTTACGTTAGCTTGTGAAATAAAACGTTCTGTGGTTTATAGTATTTTTAGGGAAATTCTTTTCAGTGTGGGCGCTGAGTGCTCGTTTTGTTTTAATCGTGTTGCCAGATTAGCTGAAAAAGTGTTATTCTCTAAGATATTAATTACTGTAATGGATCATTATTTGATAATACATCGCCAGTGATATTGAATGTTTTTTTTATTTGAAGAAGATTTAACCCAGAGTTTCGCTGAACCCATACTAACGTGACCAGAGAGAGGGGCAGGGCTTTGTCTATTGTCATGATCTGTCAGTCACAGTGGGTGACAAATGCATCATCACTGTCCCTTCTCCATCTCTGTTTTAGCTGTGACTCACTCGGATTGCCAGGAATTAGAAAGGGTGATCAAAATTAAAAGTCATCTTCCCTTCCTCTCACAGTTGATTCTGATTATGTCTCTCAGAAGGTCATTTGTGTGGTTCTCTTCCAGTCTGTCTTTTGTGACAGTATGGCTTATCAGGAGCTTAATCCCTGTGTTACTGAGCAGTGACTGCTTTACTGCTGGTGTATTCAGGTATTTGTTATACTATGGCATCATTAAAAGGAAGTAAATGAGTGCTTAAGAAACTTGCTGGGTAACTTCATGACACACTGTTGCACCCTTTGCTCTGTCTTAATACACATACACTGTCACATTCACACACAGGTGCCTGGTTGTGCAAGATTTCTATCTCCAGATCAGCTTTACTGGTTTTGTGTGACAAGGTGGACCTGTTCTCAGTGCCTCTCAACCCTTAATGCTAATCGCAGTTTACCTAGGTTTTGCCAACACATACACACATACTGGAGCTAAGTTTAACTTGTCTTCTTTCATCAGACAGCTTATCTGTTTCCAAGGCTCACTTACTTCTGGATAGCAAATTTCAATTATGTTGTTATATGGGTTTCTGTCAGATTTTCTGACTCTACTGTGGGTCTTTAAATGTTTAGAGTATTATATTTTTTAATATCTGTTGCATTTGATAGTTTCATATATTCATATTATGGTATCGTTTGTGTTTTCTGCAGTTCACTGGTAGGTCATTCACTCAAGAGTTTAGTGGTTACTGTGTTTTGATCAGTGAAAATCAGGAAACTATTTTTTTTTATTTGCTTGCTGTCAAGGAGGTGACTTACACTTAAAGTAAATTTGGACAACAATAAAACTTAGTTTAAAATTGAATTTTATTTCAGTCATTGTGCAATCATTGTCTAATCTATCTAACAGTTTTCTTTTTGATTGTTCAAACTCATCTGACTTGGCTTAAAGAGATGCTATTCACTGCTACATTATCTTGATAAAGAGAATTCTACAATAGGGAGAGATTTGCATGCATGATTTATTGTAACGTGTATTTTCCAGTGTAATTTTCCTATTTTCCGAATGCAAAATGTCCATGTTGTTTTGGGCGTAGTTTAATTACCCATTTGACTTGATGTGTATCCCCACACCACTGGTAGTTTTCTGAATACTGTCAGCTTTAAATAGGACTTGACCACAAATGATTATAGTAAGCATATAGAAATAGTGCCGGGCAAATAATCAGAAAAAAAATTCAGAACCTAAAATTGAATTAATTGTGATATTGATTTTAGGTCTATGGCCCAGTCCCTATAGAAAATATATTATCCAAAATTGGTGGTGCGATACAAAAATACCTACAAAAGTGGACAATTCTTTATTGTTCTTACCACCCCGTAACAAAATTTAGTAGAAACAAAAAAAGTAAGGAATCTTGGGCATAAATGTGGAGAGGAATCGCTCACTTGATGGAACTGGTGTTGTTTCAAAGGAAGGAACAGGGTTGGAACACTTTCCTCCGTCTCTGTGTGACTAACGCTGGGTGAGATGGGACGGCTGGCAGCAGATGCGTCCTTTTTCTTCATGGCATACTGACAGTTTGAGAAGACTGATGACAAGTTCAGTCATTTTGTCATAATTAACATGCCATGACATATAAATATGGATTTCAGCACTCGCACAAACACAAGTCCTGTGTGCAGAACGAAGGGGTGGTCGGGGTGTCCGCCGGTGGGGGTTGTTCCGGGATGTGAAGTGGGCGCGGAAGGGTGGAATAAGACCAGACAAACTCCCCTCTCTTCCTCCCGTCGGCTATGGGTGAATAGGTGATTATAGCAGCAGATGTGTCATTAGGTCTGATCTGTATTCATGCGGATGCAGTGATGAGGGACCTTTTGGCGGGGGGGGGGTCACTATGCTTCACAGGATTCACGTTTCAGCGGTTTTAAGGAAATTTGTTGGCTGTGCCTCGTTGTTTTCTTATCGCCTAACCACATCCACTTGTTTGCTTAATTTAATGCTGTTACTAGTACAAGATTCCACATGAACAAGGCACATAGCCATTTTCCATTATTAAGGAGGCAAAAAGGTGAATTGTTGTATTTAACAGTAAGTCTGCAAAGAGAAAAAAGACTTTCCTATTAGGAAAGCACTTGGTTGCAGGGCCAGTTGATGCACGCTCAGTGCAGATATCAGATTACAGAATAAGATAAGTCATAGGTCTGTGTAGATGGTAGGCAGTGCACTGTAATTATGGGCACAGAATATCTTTTGCATTGCCATTGTACTTCCTCATAGTTAGCAGTGTTTCCATTTGAGCTTAAAGTGTTTTACAATGTTGTTTGACAGAGAATTATTTTTTTTACCCCGTTCCAGCAGGCGGTATTACTGAAATATCCAAATACTACTAAGTTAAGAGTTCCGCACAGCTCGGGGTTTTTATGATCAAGAGTTTTCATGTGAACTTGGAGGCTGCACAGCTGCGAGTCTACGCCCACTTTCTGCATTTATTTGTCAGGAAATGATTACAGGCTGGGCCATTGATCTTGAGAAACAAGACAGAGACGTCATCAGTGACTCTTCAAGTCATCATTACAATGGAAGTGGTTTATTTCCTCTACCACCAACCACCCAATGGAAACAGTTTTATGTTAATAGTGTGTTGCTGTGTAGAAACATAAGTGATTTTACAAAGCTTTGTGGAGTAGCATTAGAAACACTTTAAATTGAGCTGTATTGGACCAAATATAGCTGGTAGACGGGATAACATGGCATCATCGGGCCAAGCGACTGATTAAAATAATTACATTGGAGCCCTGGGTTCATAAGTTGTTGTGTCTGTCAGTGATGTGATGACAAATCAAATCAGATCTGCTTAGTTGTGACAATTTTGTGCTTTTTTTTTTTCCTTTACATGGTCTCTCCTGAGGAGAAGAGCAAATCAAGTTGATAAGCAGTAATAAAGTTTATTGTATTTAATATTAATCTAAATGACCAGTAAAATATATTGTTCTTCCTCTATGCCACTGGCAAATTAGCTTTTTTTTCATTTTTATTTTTTAGAGGTTTTGTGAAACTTTCATGCTGCTAAACTAATCTGATGCTTTGTAATTGTTCATTTTGTATAGATGTCCCTTACTGGACCATTGTCACAACAAATTATCTTTACCTTATGAGAAAGAGAAACACTGTCAATATTTATGGACTTCTTTACTGATCCACATTTAACATTTTCAAGATAACGTGGTCAGTAAATCATCTGGTTTGATGCTTGTGTTGTCTGTAAACAAAGATTATCTCCTGGGCCCATTCAGTGAGCACCACCTGACGCTTACAGCCAGTACGACCACATAAACCTGCCTGGTCTGACATTATTTATTTTCAGCACCCTGTCTTATAACATGCCATTGTGTTAAGTAACTGTGAAGTTGCGTTTAGATTTTGAAAGTTGTGTGATATGTAGTAGGCAGACATGGAAAATGCTTATCTAAGTATGAAAGTATGAAACATGTTGTTTGTCTAGTTTCGGAATGGAAAGCACTACAGCTGCCCCTATAAATAGACATCAGCGAGCTGTTATTGTCAAGATGTATTAACCGGGCATACAGTGACACCATGCAAGAGGTTTTATTCATTTATCGCATGACCTTAACAGATGTCTGAAATACTTGGAAGTTCGTTATGCTGACACGGATTTCAGGTTATTTATATAGCCTTATAGCGGTATAAGTGTTTTGGTTTGTACTCTTTTTGTTGCTGCCTTCTTTTCTTTTGCTTGTCTTTTTCCCATCTTCCCCACACTAATCTGTTACCGGTCTGTTTGTCCTAGGTGATGGCGTGGTCATGTGTGCAGTCTGCACTGCGTGTGTGGAGATGGTTTTAACAGGTGCTTTTCCGGAGGACTCAGGAACACTGCACTGGCCTGGAGACGCCTCATAAACGCATATATAAGACACTTTGACCCAAAATAACAGAATTATACAAACCACTGCCGTGCAGTGGGAAAGGACACATAACAAGAGCTTCACCTTGACGATACACACACACTTGCACTTCCTGTGTATTTTTATTCCGGCACTACTGGTGTCCACAAAAGTGCCCGTTTTATTTTTTTTCTTCCCGTCTGTCCCACCTCCTCCACCGCCACCATGCCAAGCACCATCCGCCGGCAGATGAAAAACATGGTGAACAACTACTCTGAAGCAGAGAAGAAGGTCAGAGAGGCCACCTCCAATGACCCCTGGGGCCCTTCGTCCTCGCTCATGTCAGAGATCGCAGACCTCACGTACAATGTGGTTGCCTTCAGCGAAATCATGAACATGATCTGGAAGCGGCTCAACGACCACGGCAAGAACTGGCGTCACGTCTACAAAGCGCTCACTCTGCTCGACTACCTGATCAAGACCGGGTCAGAGCGGGTGGCGCTGCAGTGCAAGGAGAACATCTTCGCCATCCAGACCCTGAAGGACTTCCAGTACATCGACAGAGATGGCAAAGACCAGGGTATCAACGTCAGGGAGAAGAGCAAGCAGCTAGTGGTTTTACTCAAAGATGAGGACCGACTTAAAGGAGAAAGGTGAGCTTTAGGATTCAGCTTATTAATATTTACTGGAAATGAAGCAGATTTTTCCCTTTCCTTTTTATATTTAATGCTTTTTTTTCAATGAACCACTATTCTGGTTAAAACTGCTTGCTGTGTCAAGCCTTGTCCACATAATAAGTCATTAAGCATACACAAAGGTTTTTGGTCCTTGAAAACTATCCTGGGTGGAGATGAGAAACTGTTTCCAGTTTTATCCTATGTATGGCCAAATGACGGGTTTTGGTCATATGCTGTTACGTCCTTTCTTTCACTTGCTGCTAAAGATGTGGACATGGTAATGCCGATGCTAGCTTTGGTAACGGGGCTTTTTGCATGTTTGCACATGAATGCACAGTTGCTCATCTACTAAACTGGGGAACTTGTTAATTGTTTTCTAGCTAGTCTCCAGCTTTTCTAGTCTTTCATGAAACTTGATTAGACCTGAAACTTCTAGAGAAGTTTGAGGATAAGAAGGTTGTTCTTGCTTCAAAATGATGAGAATTCCTGCTGGGTCTGAAAAGCTTTGGCCAGAAATGAAGGGTTAATGTATGGCCACCTGTGTGCTTGTTTGATGTCCTTTCTTTTGCTTTTCATTTGTTTTTATTTGTTAATTGGCTGAATTTGAAACCCTTTTTGTCAGATTAGATTTGCTACATAGGTGCAGTCTTAATATCTCTTGTGTTTATGAGAGATATAGCAAATGAATTAATAAAACTCTGGTTTGCTGTTATTTTTCCCAATAAGGTCTCAGGCTTTGAAGACCAAAGAGCGCATGGCCCAGGTGTCGACAGGGAGCAGTCAAATGGGTTTCGGCCGAGGTTCATCTCAGCCCAACCTTTCGACATCCTACAGTGAAGAGTATGGCAGATCAGAGGGTTCGCCTGCCTCCTACCATGGTTGTGAGTATGCACTTAAAGATTACGCACACACACACAAACACACACACACACGGTCCTTGTTCATATAATCAAACAGCAAATGTAAAGTATATAATAGTGAGTATAGCTGATTATTCTTACTGTAGCTCAGATGCTGAAACTTTGGCCTACATCCTGAAACTCTCCCCTCCCCCTGTTCTGTCTCTGGCTTGCAGTCCCGCAGTAGGGCTGCATTCCTGAGCTCTCCCTCTCCCACAGATACACACACACACTAACACACGCACACAGAACAAGGAGTCCCCCCGCACAGAAAAAAAAAAAAACATCTTTCATCCACATGACACAGGAATCTGCTCATCCTCAGTGATGTACTCATTTCTCTTGTGACAGTGACACGATGTAGGAAAGTCATTTCATGGGAAGTCGGGAATGTAATCCAGGTTTTGTACCTGTGCTGTAGCTACCGGGCTACTTTGTTCTACTGCATGTAGAGGAAGACCAGTTGGATAGTTGAAATCAGAGTTCAGCTAGAGTCTCTTTGCGTGATTGTCTGCTGCAATGTGCGTGGTTGGAGCCTGTGTGATTGTTGCATGTAGCATGAAGGGTGCGTTAACACTGCGGCTCACATTCCTGCGTGCTTTATGTTTGAGTTCGTGGCTCAGAGGCCGAAGCTTCAGCAGCTGGGTCATCAGTGGAGAAAAGTGCACGCAGACTGACCAATAGGAGGTTTGCTACACTGTTGATGTGGGAAGTGATTTGGAATTGTTGGGATTCCAATTGAACTTTGGGAGAATGAACGTCCAGGCAGGGTGTGAATGAATGGTCCTGAAATCGTGAGTGTGGGTGTTAATGAAGCCCTCAGACCTCATGTTATTTTTTATTTTTCTCGTTTTATCAGGATGTGGATGTTTTCCAGATTTGGTGTACTGGTGTAGGGGTGTCAACGTTTGCAATTTTTCCTACACATGTGCATAGGACTTCTGACAGGTACCCGATTCCAGTTGTTATTAGACAAAAACATTTATTCAGTGAATAGAACTTACAAGAAGGGAACCTATCTCACCATTTTAAGGGTTAGACCAAACTTAAAAAAAAAAAAAAGATTAAATTATTGTTACATTTTGTACAATATCTTTTTAAACTTACAGTGCAAACTTCCTCCCTGTCGCACCGGGAGCTGAATCCGCTATGTCTCAGTAAATATGGAATAGGGGAGATAAGGCAAGTTAAAAAGAAACTGAAGTAACCTGAAATTAAAAGAAAGAACTTCCCCTTTTTATACCACAAATTTAAAAAACAAAGTAGGAGGACTCGCACAATCATTTCCTAAAGTTGATGGAAAAATTATTATTTTTTCCTCCCCGGCAGCTGAAATAGGCCTACATCATCACCCAGATGAAACCGCATGGGCACAACGGCACCGTCACATGTTGCCCTCACACATCAAGAGGATGTCACCAAGCCGAGAGGACACTAACAGACAAAATAATGTAAAAAATTACGCGGCAATAGAGGTTAAAATAAATGATGAACTGATTTTGTTTTCAGGTGGGCGACATGTGGTGAATGATTAGCTCTGTGCTCCTCTCAAGTTCTCCACATCAGTTGTCTTGCTGGTCCTAAAATACAAGGAAAAAAAAAAGTTTTTTAATTGTTATTCTTACCAGTAGCCAAGAATATGCCACACAGCGCTCCACTTGTTGTTCGCCGACATCACTTCGACTAGTTAACCTAAAGTTAACCGGTGACAGCAGCTGCAGCTATTTTTCTTTGTATCAGCGTAACATTGCGGCCCATGCATCCATTATGTACGGGGATAATTGCACTAGTGGGAACATGTAAGTATATAGTTAATGTTATTATCTCAGGTAGCATCATCACCCTGAAAATACGGCATTGTAAGCTATTGGTTTAGAAATGAATGAGGGGGAGGGAAAAAAGACATGTACATGGTTATTTTTCTAAACCGTTATGATTTGTAATCCGTGTATCTGTTTACACGTGTAGGCATTGACACCCCTAGCCTGGCATCAGTTCTGGGTTTACAGTCTGCTTTCCACTGAACCCTTTTTTTTAGGTTTTTTCACTTAATAGTTTCTAACCTAAAGCAGTACTTAGTCCAGTTCCTGCGTTTTGATGTATTTATTTGTCTATTTTTATTAAGACAATTTTTCACATATGATTACACATATTTAAGAAAATGAACTCCAACTTAATTCCTCAAGGAGAAAGAAAAGATGATAAGATGGTGTGCGCAAAAATGTGTGAAGTTTCCAGGGCTGTTTTGCTGTACAACTGAAATATTGTACGCTGTTATCATTCCCTGCTGCTGCTGCTATAAAACCTAAATTTATAGTTGTAACATCCTTTTTTGTATTTGTTTTCTCAAATTCGATATGTTATTACTGGAAGCATTAATGTGACTAGAGATGATAAGAAATAAATCTGTAGCTTTTCAAGCCTCTGGGAAATAGTTGTGGGAAATTGACTCATTAAGAAAATTAGATTTTCAAAAGAGTTTTTTTTTTTATCAAGCAGGCAGAGCTGTGTGAGTGTGTGTGTTTGTGTAGACTACCGAGAACCATATATGGTTAGTTCCCACAGTGGTGGGCAAGAAACTGGTGTGTTTTAGTTGGCTTTAAGTTTTATTTATTTGTCTTTTTGACCCGAGTTTTGATGGCTTTCACGTTTTCTGCCAGTTTGACAAGGTTTCCTGTCTTGAATGTTTTTTGGAGTAATTAACATGACTCAAATGTTTGTTTTTTTGTAAAATAATTCAGTTTTTGAGTGGATGTGGTAACAGTTTGACAAGCGAGTTTAAAAAAAAGACATGTTTGAGTTCTGAAAAAATGTGGAAGCCAATCCATGTATTTACTTTTTTGCTTCTTATGAAGAGGATTTTATTATTAATTTATACCGTCTGTGTGTCGGATATCAACTCCAACTTTGGTACAGCTGTTCTCACTGTCTATTTAGGTTATCCATGTAGCTGATGCTGAAGCCATGGCTCCGGTCCCTTCAGCTAAACAAACACACGTTTAGCCCTGGCCACTTTCCCCCGAGATGCGTAGCCTGGAGACAGAGTGGCTGGGCATGGGTTTGACAAGGAGGAGGCACAGGAGACAGAAAATGAAATGTAGAGACTTCAATTAGGATTAAAGGGGGGATCTGAATCTGCAGCCAAAAAGCAGATTGTGAATTATTTATGGGGACTATAGACTGTGGTGAGCAAAAGTTTCAGACTTGAAATATTTGATTTTTGCCCATCTCTAAAATGTCTTCCTCTGTCATTTTCTGCAACATTTAAATGAGTAATTAGTAATAAGCTGCTGCCAACACAAGGAATATTTTATTATCTTCAGACTTTTTGCCTTGGTCAGATGACCTTTTCATTGAAATTTAAGAACGGTTATTAATGACGAAAGGCTTGTTGGTAGACTGCTAATGCTAACTCTAAACATACAGACATAATCAAAGAGTCCTCTTCAGTGACAGATGGTCCCACAGAGTGCCGATCTTAAAGCTAGTCAGGGATTAGATATGTAGGAAGGAAGGATTAGATATGTAGGAAGGCAGGAGTGAAACAGTGGTGGATACAGATGCACCATTAAGAATATTTAATAATGCTTCATCCAGGTTGTGATTCTGTTGCAATCTACTTTTTAAAATCATAGCATGGCTATTAAAGTCTTTAATGATATAAGATCCTCTGATTCTAACTCTTCTTATTTGCATTTTGTTATAAAATGGAAATATTTAAATGTAACAATCTTGCTGTGTGTAGAAAAATAGTGTCATGGAGAAAATGGGTGTTAGTCAAAGTGAGAAGTTTCAGAGTTTGTCTTGTGAATAAGTAAACTAATGTTCATTTACATTATGTGCTATGCTTCATTATGCACATTATGGTAAATGCCAAGATTGTGCTGATGATTTAATAAGTCTGATATTCATTCGACCCTGCCATCTGGAGCGTACCCCTCTTCTTCATCATTTAGTACAGTTGGTAAAATTAAACTGTCTTTGCATGTAAATCATCGGCTAGAAAATTCAGTTCAGTTCAGCCGAAGAAAACCTTTCAAGCACCTTCGCACTCCCACAACATTCCCACAGAAATGAAGTTGACATCATGACACAACACCGAGAAACGAAATCAAGAAAAGGGTTTGTTTCATGTGGTTCTCATGGAAACGAGAGAGCTGCAGTTTTGAAAGTCGAAGCCTCAAAGTCAACCCGAGAATTAAAGCAATGAAGGTTACCTTAATGAGTGTTGTAATAGTCTTCTCCTCGCCAGACTGTGTGTGTGTGTCGGTGTGTGTGTGCATGCGTATTTGCCACGTGTATGGTATGTGTGTGTTTCCCTTTGCTGCCACATGGTCTTACCTAATCCAATTAGCTGAATGGACACATCTTCCCTCTGAGGCTCACTGAAGACCTATAATCACACACAATCATTAGTAGATACACACTCACACACACACAACGTGCTTTTAAACAGTTTGAATTAAAGTACAAATGACAGATAAAAAGTGATTTTATATATCAAGTTCATTGTGGTTGGGGTATACAAACATGTCTTTAATCAGTTATGTGATATTTGTGTTTATTAGATGTGGTGAAAAGAGAGCCTTTTTTTGACTCGGAATCGAGATTCTTTTCTTCATAAAGATTTAGAATCGTTTCAAAATTTCCAAGAATAGATTTTTTTAAAAGGCTAAAAATGATTAGTTTGACTTTCAAAGATGCTAAGTGACAAAGATAAGTGAAACCTTGCCACGTTAGCTGAGTTTAAACCGTTTTTTGATGAAAATGATCAGTTTTCTTTCAACTTATGAAACAATTCCAGTTGTTTCTGGCTTATTGACGAACAGAGATAATCAGCACGTTTTGTTACTAAAAGAGGATTGAATGTGAATTAAGATCGGTTTGACTCGAGAATCTATACAGAATCAAATCGTTACCCCAAGAATCAGAATCGAGTTGAATCATGAGCTGCTGCAAGATTCACACTCCTGGTGTGTATAACAGTGTATGCAGTGTGTGATGATGTGACCTTTAACACGATTCTGTTTGGTAGCCACATCTCCCAACGCTGGGTCGGAGCTGGAGCAGGCCAGGCCTCAGACCAGCGGAGAGGAGGAGCTGCAGCTGCAACTTGCCTTAGCCATGAGCAGAGAGGCGGCGGAACAGGTACACACTGATCGTCACAAACACACATCCAAAAACACCCCAAGGACCTCATTTGGGGTGTATAGGAACAAAAAGTTGTGAACACGTGTGTGTGTGTTTTTAGGAGGAGCGCATTCGCCGAGGGGACGACCTGAGACTACAGATGGCTTTGGAGGAAAGCAAGAAAGAAGGTCCAGGCTCCGCAAAACTGCCCAAGAAGAAGAAAGAGGTAAAACGTAAATGTCGGGGTAGAGCCGACTCAGTTGTTCAATCATCGCAAACACACACGCCTGAAATAGTCTGATCTCTCCCGGTCCGCTCTTCCTGCCTGACCCCATGTGCTCCATCAGTACTGGCAGCAGAGCGCCTCGTTCTCATCATTATTCTGCCTGAATAACCGGCTGCCTGGCCGGACTTTATGGGGACACAGAGCTTAAGTGTGGAAGTATGCGTGCATGCTCTGGGCTCTTGTTTTTCTCTGTGACATAACTACCGTCCCTGTGTCTGAGCAGCGTTCCAGCTTTATTGGCGAACAAGTTTCTTACCCAGGCCCTCTGTCTCTTACTAGCCACAGTCATCTTTAATGGATCTAATGGATGTTCCTGAGCCCAGTGCCAGTGGTGACCCATGGGGTGCCGGGGCCGGGGGCGGGGCTGGGGGCAGGGCCAGAGCCACCGCTGCATCAGCAGACCCGTGGCAGCCTTATGGTAAGCACACAAATACACACTCACTCGTAAAGGTAATTTTTAATGATATCCACGTACTGACTGTCCTTATCAAGAAGTATAGACGGAGGCCGCTGTGTGTGTGTCGGTGTGTGAGCGTGCCATCTCAGCTCTCCACCTGCAGCCCATAGGACTGTGACTCTTTGTTCGTAGGAATGCTGCTCCGCTGGCTCGGCAGCATTGCTGCTCTGGGAGCACAGAGGCAGTTAGAGGAAGAGATTGTGGGGAAGGGGGGGGGGGAAGGAGTGTGAAGGGTTTGTGATGCAGGAAGGGAGGTAGGAGAGATAAAAATGTAACACTCGTTTTAGTCAGGGAACAAAGTGCATACTTAAGAGCTTATGGGAAGAACATTTCCATCCTTCCTTCACTTGATGGCGACCAGCCATGTTGGCTTTTATTCTAATTTTGTTGTATTTGTCCTGGAAACATTTGCATATCACTCTAAACATGACAAATCTGTGTTTAGGCAAAGACATTGATGGGTGCTCTTAAATGTGGAACTTGATTTGAGATCTAATCTATATTTAAGAGGAAATAGTTTAACAAATGAATGATTCCTCTGTGAAAAGTCATCGTTTTCCTTTTTCATGAATTAGGTTTGACAGCAAAGCGAGGCAGTTGCTGACTGTTAATAGTTGAAGTCTTTTATCACACTTGTCTTTTCCACAAGTTTCAGCATGTGCTAAAGGAATTCTTGGTTTTTAGCTGCTCCAATTCACTGCTGCTGCTGTTTACATAATCACAAAGGGTTTTTTTTAAGCTGAAATGATTGGTCGTTGAAACAGAGCGGTGCTGTAAGGAAATGCCAGGAAATAAGAACAGAAGGTATTAAATGTCATCTCTTTAGTCTCAGTATCATGGAGCTAGACAAATTCTTCACAGTAATGAGAATATGTCGCCCCCCCCCCCCCCCCCCTTCCCAGGCTCGGGCCCCACACCAGCAGCACCAGTGGACCCGTGGGGTGCTCCTCCCTCTGTCCCACCGATGAAAAGCAGCGATCCTTGGGCAGCAAGCTCTGCTCCTGCTGCCGACCCCTGGAGCTCTGCTGCCACCCGCCCCAAGACTTCCAACACAGGTGACCAGTCCCCCCCCCCCGTGTCTTTTTT
>JAVQJG010280419.1:0-48622 GCA_036024015.1 Craterocephalus amniculus
CCCCCCCCCCCCCCCCCCCCCCCACACTAGATCCATGTTTGCTTTTAGAAGGGATATTCTTACAATGAATGAATTATCTCGCTGAGTTCCATCTTTCCATTTTATGTAAAATAGGCACAATTTGAATATTCAAATCCTCAGGGACCCCCTGTGTGCTTTTTGAGGGACCCACTGAAATACTGCATATGCATTCAACACTGACTGAAGCTGCACAAACATTTCAAACATGTGAAATTTACCTCATGCTGAAATAGAGTGAAGTCCAAAATACCCCTCCATTTCTCCACTTGGAGCAACGTGATGGCTTAATACGGATCATGCGGGAGTTCTAATCTCTCTATATATATCAGAAACCCTCCACAGGAAACCAGACTGGTCCTTCTTGGTGGTTTTTTTCTCCACCCACTAACCGGTTCCATTCCCACCAGGACAAATTCATGCGATCAGTGAGGATAACCAAAAACTGAAAAGCACAAAGACGTGTTTTATTGTTTAAAAGTTCAAGTCTCTTGGTTCCAAAATCAGCATGACAGGAAACTGGATGTTTGGGATCAGGTCTGCTCCCTCTGTGGAGTTTAAAGACAGACCATCATGAACACACCCAGAGGCTCATGAACCGCACCCTGGTCTCCAGAGACCAGCACTTAAAACAAAGTTCACAAGTCTATTTTGCACTTTACAAATATTTCTGTTCACAAAACTTTATAGCAGTTTAAGCTATTAAGTTTTTCAGTCTGAAAGATGAATAATTAATGTGATCAACTGATATTAACACCCCAGAGAAGATGCTCTTAATGACTGGGAGCCGTTGGGAGTTCCTGTGGTATTCTTCTGGCAGCACGGAGGACTTCTGAAATGTTGACTTTATCTCCAAATTCCTTCTCTCTGTGCTCCAAATGCACTCCCTGCAGAGGAAAAAACAAGTTTTAGTCTGATTTCTTCAGTTAAATTTCTGGTTCAGTTTCATCATTAGAATAAAAAGTTTTAACCTGCTGCCCTTTTCCAATGACAAAGACCCCACCGAGGACAAAGCCCTCGCCAAAAACATTTCCCATGAAGCCTTTCCTGAAGGCCCTGAGGCCGTTCAGCCAAACACCCAAACGCACAAACGCCAGCAGCCCCATCCTCCGCTCACGGGGCCCATAAAAGCGCCTCTGCAAGCACAAACAGAACCCTGCAGTCGGTCATGCAGAACGAAACACTTTCCAACAACAGAATGACTTCAGTGTATCAATGAAGAACTGGATGAATCTGGTCTGAAGATAAAGTTCTGATACAGGGAAAGAAAAACAAATAAAGTTCACCTTTTCATCCAGGAAAATCTCCCCTTTGAAGTATGGTCGGAAGTTCTGGACCTCAGTGCCGACGTCCTCCTTCACCACAGCATACAGAGGAACCCCGAGCTGATCCAGCTGGGGTTTCAGAGAGGACAGCTCTGCAGCCTCCTGCAGCCAAGAAACACAGGAAGGAGCAGATGGATTAACTCACTGTTCCAAACCTTCTACTTCTAATAAAAATGCTGAAAAGACTTGTTATATTGCAGATTGTTCCAGATTTCACACACTGCAGTAACTTGCAAGTAGCCTTTATATCCGAATAGGGATTTTAGATGCTTTACTTATTCACTCATTTCATTTGTTCAACCAAACAGTTTGAAATCCATTGCCTTTGATCAAATTACACGAAGATAAGACTAAATCCGTTTAGAGGAAGCCTTAATATCCTTAAAAACACCTTTCAAACTTGAGATGCTGGACTTTGAGCTTTCAGGGAATTCAGTTTTGGAGCTCAGACATCCCAGATACACAGTATTTGGGTTTAAACTGGTAATTAGACACTTGATGTTCCAGCAGTGTTAAATGTTATGGGTCAGGATTTTGAAGGATGATTTGACTACACGGGTTTCAGAAAGTGTTGTGAACCAGGTGAGGAACAAGGAATGAAGAAGATGCCAATTTGGCTACATCTCTAGGAATGTAGCAAAGTTTACGCAGCCATGCTCACTGTGAGCCAAACGCTGAATCCATCCAAAGGCATGACTGCACTGGACATGGAAAACAAGCTGGTTAACATGTTGGACTCAGTAATATCTCCCACCCAGCCAAGCTACATAAACTTCACCTCTCTGCACAGAAATCATCCGGGACGTCGCACCGCCATGATCACAGCTCCAGATCTCTCCCACAAAGCCTTGGCCTTGAAGGTCTTTATTTCTGTGAAGAGAAACGGGGTTAAAGTGCAAAAATTGTGCAACAGATTAATTTCATAACAAATCCCAGCAACGCAAAGACCCCTTTCAGCACATCCACCCACATTAAATAAGCAAAAACACCCTCATGTCATGATGGGTCAAAAAAATCACCCATACCTCCTGTCAATGTTTTGAGCTCAGCCTCCTCTATATGTTTTAAAGAGGCTTTCAGCGGCGGTGTCAGGAAAATATCGGTGAAAAAGTTGAGGACGCCGGTGATCAGGGCTCCCACAGAGGCCACCGCGTCACCCACCAGCCCCATCGTGATTTTTCTCTGCTGCGCGTGCTTCTGCTTCACTGCATCTCAGCTCCGACTCCACCGCGACTTTAAATTCCCAGCTAGACTCGACCTCCCAGGATTTCCCAATCCAGCCCCCTCCCCTTTTTTTACACAAGCTTTTGATCAGATGGTCTAATTGGACGCAGCTGGGCTTATCGGTGACGTCATCATTAAACGAAATCATCCAAAGAAACGTAGGAGACTCTGAGACAAAAGAAAAAAAAAACATCAATAGAGAAAGAGTCATGGTTATGCTGCGTGGCTGGCTTTATTCCCGTTCAAAGGTCAGTGAAGAAGAGGCTGGAAACTGCAGCGTCACTCACCAGCATCAGATCAGACATGACAGTAAGACATATGTCCAGCTTATAAAACTCAGTGAAAGCGGCGTGTGGTGCTTTTAATGCAGGAAATAACGTCTTTACCCACCCAGAGAACAGCAATAACTGTGATTTATGACAGTAAGAAAAGTGCGACTGCACTAAATATTAGCCTTATGAAGTGAACATTTTCAGCACATTTACAAATTCTGAATGTATTAAGCCTTATCGACCCTCATGGCTGAAAAAAATAATCCCAATACTGTAAAGACACATAACAAGGGTATGTATTTTCAAATGTTACTCAGTCATACAGTTTTGATCATAATGTTGATGAAACAATGCTGAACATGTGTCTCAGTGCAAAGGTGAATGTTTAGTGAAGATTTGGTGGCATATGTGTGTGTATGGGTTCATTGTTGCATGGTGTCAAATATGGGAAAACAAACAACAGCAAAAACAGGTAAAGACACAAATTTCTCTTTGTTTCTTACATAAGGAAAACATTCTCTGGGGACTCTAGATGAGCCTGAAGGAAAAAGGAGCGCCGTCTTCATTTCAGTGTAAGTCTGTTTCTTTATTTCTTTTCTGAAAATATGTCCAGAGCTTGAAAGTTTAATGCATCGAAATGTGAGCATAAGAACACATGAAAGCATGGTCGCAAGTACGTGAATACTCAGACTGTAAAGTTATTAAATATGCATCTACAGATGGATCGATGGCTGATCGACCTGATGCACTTGCTCAGTTATGGCCTCCTTCATTTTCCTCCTCCTGAAAATAAAAATGAAACTTTGTTAGAAATGTATAAACCATCTTCTTTCATGTCTGGTGTGAGATATCAGACTTTTCTGGTTTACTTGGATGACTTACTGGTCTCTGGCTCTGCACTGGTTCCTCTGCTCCTGGGTCAGTATCAGCCGGAGCCGAGCTATCAGAGGTCTCGCTCGTGGACTGCCCCTCTGTCTCCTGAGATGAGGAGGTCAGTAAATATCAGTGAAGCATTAACCAGTCGTGTCTTGTGTTTCTATCTGTAGTTTCCAGCCAGATATTTTATGATCAATGGGCTGAAAGATTGCAAAGAAAAAAAGGGAAATATTTCAGATCTTTAAGAGGAAAAATGAGTCACCGTTTTCTGTTCCTGAAGAGGAGGAGAAGCTGGTTTTTGTGCTTCTGGTTCAGTGTGTGTCACGTTTTCTTCTTGTTGATCTCCTGTAAACGTCTCTTTTGGCTCAGGGTCCTCAGTCTGCAGAGGTGAAGCTGCCTTCAGCTGGACGGAGTCTTCCTGTCTATCAGTTCCTTCTTTATCAGCCTTTTTGATGAGCAGAAACGTAAACAATGAAATAATGGAAAACACAAGCTCTCCGACATTCCTGAAAAGCAACACAAAGTTTTACAAAATCAAATAAATATCTTAACTAACTGCACAGACCTTGATTCTTGGATAAAGTACTGAATTTAAACCATCAGGATTTTTCCTGTCCTTCAGCTCGCCTGCTTTTTGCTGGAAGTCTTGTTTTTAAGCCTCTGAACATTGTTCCATCACTCTCGCCTCTCACTCGTTGGCACGACTGCCTCTTATGATAAGGCCTCAACAAAAGTTCAAGTAGGACAACAAAACATTGTCTTGTTTCTGAGCTGCCATACTCAAACTAAAAGCTGCTCCTTCAAGCTCAGCTTCTGCTAACACTGTGCTGACAACAAATGTTAAAACGGGAAATATTTGGCCTTTTACGGGAGACAAATAGCCAATTAAATATGAAAGAGCGCCACCTCTTCCTTCTTCTGGCGAGGACTAGATTTTTGTGTTTCCTGTTCAGTTTCTGTTATTTTCTCTTCTTCTTTCCTCTCTGTTGGGAGGTTTTCACTCTGCGGGCGTGAGACTGGGTCCACTTTGAAGGAGTCTTCAGCTTCATCAGTCTTTTCTTCCTCTACCTTGCAGTGAAAAGTAAAAAAGTGTTAGAATATGACGTGCAATGATCCTGCCACTCTCCCTTCTCTCAGCCTGACTTGTCTTTCTTCTGGCCTGTCAACTTGAACTGGGGCTCCGTTTGCTCACGATCTTCCTCACCACTCTGTCTATTATCTTTTCTTGCTCTGGATCCTGGCACATGGCAAACTGGATAAGCAGTCACAATCAGAGCACGCGACCTGCGTTTCCTCTGCATCACCTTGTGCGTGTCTCCAGAGTCAGAGGTATGATGTTTTTGTTTGTTATCCGTATCTTCGGTATTGTTTGATTTAAAATCACCGGCATCTTGTCTGGGACTTGATCGCAACTGGTCCATTTTTTCAGGATCAGCAGTTTCAGATTGTTCTGCCCCCTGTAGAGCACACAAGACTGAATAATCAAAAACACAGAAACGAAGCCTGTTTTGGAGCATCTGAGCGAAATATTGTAAAGTTTTTTTCGTTTTTAGTCAAAATTTCCATTATGAAACCAGACAGCATATCTGTGTAACATTACATAATGACTTTGTTGTCTTAACCTTTTCCATATCTTGGTTCTCTTCCGTGGCTTCTTCTTGATTGATGTTTGCCTCTTCTTCATTTTTCTCTTCAGCATGATCTGTGCTTGGCTCCAAATTTGCTTTCTCTTCTTCCTTAAATCATTAAATTCAGTCACTCTTATGTAAATTGTGACCATTCGAATAAAAGTTGTGCACAGTTTCAGTACAATCTTGACACCTCTCTTCCACCACCGAAAAAACTCCTCAACACTAATAAGCAAAGACCACAGGAGGTCATCATTTCCATCGACATGCAGAAACTTCCACATGAGGTGGTCATCATTTCTATCGACATGCAGAAACTTCCACACGAGGTGGTCATCATTTCTATCGACATGCAGAAACTTCCACACGAGGTGGGCATAATTTCTATCGACATGCAGAAACTTCCACATGAGATCTAATTTTACCACCTCGGCCTTACTGCCATTTTTCTGTGCATCAGACTGGGGTTTGTCTGTGCCCTCATGGTTTTCTGGATTTGGAGTGGTTGGTTTTTCTTCTTTTAGAGATTTGTTCTCCTCGGCAGCCTCTGCTGTGGTTGCAGTCGATGTGTTGGACTCTGTCGGTTTCTCAGAGATCTGTCGATATGTTGATACGTATATGCTCTGCAAGATTTTTCTCAGAAGGTCTTGTTAGGTGTTAAATAATTTAGATTAAAGTATAAGCATTAGAGAGCATTATCAATGGTGATAAGTGGCAGTATATAAGATAATCAGAGGTAAAAATGACCTGCTAATGACCAGACACATTAGAGGATGCTATGAAAAACAAAGCAAAAAGGACATCAGGCCCTAAAAATATGAAAATAGAAATCTCGTCCATCATTTGTGCTCAATGTCTGAGTCAAAACAAAAATTAAGAGTTAAAAACTTACTTTTTCAGATTCTTCCAAGGCCTCGCTGATCTTCTGCTCTTCCTCCCTCAGCTGTCCCTGGTGTAATCCCTCCTCTTTGGCTCTGGCCTGCTCCTGCTCCAGAAGAGCTAAATTGTCCTTTTTCTGCCGATAAAAATGTGACGGAGCAAGGCTTTTAAATGTGGAGAAATGAGCTGCCACCAAACATTTTTAGATTTCTTGTTAGCTTTTAAGTTGACATTTGTAACTGAAACCATTAACGGACTGTAAAGTGTTTGACCTTTTGACCTTTCATGTCTCAAAAGCCAGAGGAGGCCATATATCTCCATTCAGGACATTCAGGACTATGTAAGTGACTAATGACCTAGAAGTAAAAGGTGAATGGGTTTTTGTTGCCATGGACCATGCAGGCTTAAATCCTTCAGCCTGATGAGCTTAGATGGTCTAAGTCTGTTATCCTTCAATAGCAATCAAACCCTGTTTAAAGATCAGGGTTTAATGTGGCGGCAATAACCACGAAGGTACAGAGGTAACTGTAACTAGCAGTATGATAGTGTGAAGCAGCACTTGTCCATTGAACAATCTTCATGTGGCGCTATTTCAGCATTTACAATTAGGCCAAGGTTGTTTTTCTGCAGAGTTCTAGTGTAAGAATTAAAACAACGCATTACAATTTATACATAATAATATATAATGTAGCTAAATTACTGAGTCTAGGAGCATGTAGAGTCAGATTCTGGAGATGGATTGTATATTAATAATGGCATTTTCTAGAGTTGTTCCGATCCCGATACCAGTATCGGAAATGCCTCCGATACGGCCCCAAATTCTGGTATCGGCGATTATTGGAGTTCAGGTTCAACTCGATAACACATAATTTATGAAAATAAATATCTATTTACTGATTAGCTCTGACACAGTTCTTCTTGTTATTAAAACAGTTGCACTGTGCAGCTGATAGTAATGATGTCAACGGTGTGGCGATATTTCACACTGGATTCTCCCACCAGCAAGACTGCATCTGAAGATAAATGGCTTCAGTTTGCTGGACTCATTTATGTTTTACAAAGAGTTTAACCTGAGCCAGGCCTTACCACAATTCTATTCATATGACAGACATGCAGGTGTAATATGACATTTGTTTTATAATATAGTGGAATTGGTACTTAGTATTGGCCAATACTCAGGAAAAAGTAGAGAAAAACGGTATCGGAAGATCTCTAGTATTTCTTATTTATATGGGGTAAAAGATAAAAAAAGACATCTAATTTCCTTGTGAGAAAATCATTTCATATATCAAATCAAAATGTCTGTATAGCCCTTTACAATAACCAGAAGGTACTAAAAGTGCTTTAAAACGGATACATAAAAAGTATGTAAACGCAATGCAATATATATTAAAGAAAATGATGTGATAATTTATGTAAACAAAACGAATAAACCAAATAAACTGAAAAAATAAGATATAAAATCGAGGACATAATGGATTTAGAAACGAGTAGTGTAATGCTGCCCCCTGCTGGTAAGACTAACAAACAGCAACTTACCTCTTTCTCTTATTCTACATTTGCGGGGTTTATAACTTACCTTTTCTTCGTATTGTACATTTGGGCTGTGTTTATAACTCACCTCTTCCTCGTATTTTACATTTGCGTTGTGTTTGAACAGCCAGTGAGCCAGATACCGGATGGGGTCCGCGGGTCGCCGCTCGGCTACTTCAGCAAGTCCCTCCGGTAGACATTTCCCAAGGTGTTTCTTTATGTACTCTGAGTCCATATTATGATGATCGATTGATTTATTTTACCCGGAAACCAACAGAATACCTTCTATCAGCGGATAAAGATAAATGCTTTGTAAGGTAGCTTCTTGAATTTTGAGTTACTCGAAGCTACAAAATACTTTTGTTGAATACAAAAACAGTTAGCTTAAAGGTAAATTGAAATTAAAGTTGGAATTCCTCGATTTTTTTAAGATTAAAAACTGTTCAACCCAAACTTCTGCAGACATCCACAAAAGACAACCTAATTCATTGTGCGTTATTTGTAGCAGTTTTGTTCCCATGGTAACGGTCCTACAATGTTATGTTTCCCCCCTCAATCTGTTACAGTAGTTCCTACTTAAGTTTCGCATCTACATTTAGGCCTTCAATAAAGTAAATTAGACAACAAAAAAACTATTTTTGCTTACAATGTTAGTCTACCTCTATTTAAAAACAAAACCCCATAAAATCTCCTGAATGGAACAAATTAACATAAAATAATAATGAACAAGTACAATTTAGACATGATTTTAAAAGTAATAAACAGTTTCTTATTTTTATATTTCATTTACTTATTCTTTTTAAAGTTAACTTTAATTAACCTAGAATATTTCCCCCCATTTGTCTGTATCCTGTGCAGTTGCTAAGCCCACCTTTCCAGCATGGGATTAGTTTGGAAAAAGAAAAAAAGAGACCCATTGCAAATTAAAGTAGATATTTAAATTAGAAAAATGATTTCCACTGAAAGTATTGAAACAAGAAGTCTCTTAAAAAATGCTCCATTGTCAGTAAAACTTTATTGTCAGTATCTAAATCTAAGCCACAGTTTGTGCTGTGCACTTTGTTCTGAAAGCCGGCCAGTGCCCCCACATGGGAGAGGAGAAGGTGGGAAAATTACTGCAGACTCTGTTTCCATGAAACAGATGACACCTAGTTAACGTTCCTAATCACAGATATCATTTTCCTTGTATAAGCAAACTACACACCTTTCAGCCAAATATAGACATCACACCCACAGAGCTGATCCAATCAGATTGAACGAATCACTGATGTGGCTCCATCCTTTTGAAATCCATGCTCAGTTTTTCCTCTATTCAAATGTAACAAAATACGTCATCACTTTACAAAGTAAGTTGTGAATAATATGATTGAGTTATGCTCCAGTTTCTTTTAGTGATGTGTTTCTTATGTTTCACAGCAACACGTATCACCGATTCAGTTGTGATAATAACTTTGATTATAAGAGGTAGAACTACAAATTGTTCATAACTCAGCATTGTGTGTCTAATTTTTACACAAACCTTTTGATGCTTGTGAAATAATTTAATATATTAAATGCAGTAATTCTGAATCATCAACTTCACACATCATACTTGCTATCTGGTGGTTGTTTTCTATGAGAAAAAAACCTTTGTTGACAGTGAAACACTTTCCTAAACTCTTCATAAGTTTTAGGCATTGGGGATACGTCTTTCAAATGTAGTAGTCTAAATAACTTTTACATAGATCTATGATATATCTGGACATTTGAACCTGTGAACTTCTTGCTACAGTGTGAGGCAGCAGTGCTAACCGCCACTCCGCCGTGCAGCCCCCAACCTGTTCAAAGGAGCAAACTTTTTTTCTGCATGATATTACCAAAGAAATTTAATGTCTGATAAGAGGAAAAACGGGGACCCAAATGGAAATCCTCTTGAAAACTGGAGAAAAACATGGTTTGTGATTTACTTTAAAAAAAACATTGCCTAATCTGATGACTCTCAATTTCAGCAACGATTTCCAGATTGTAGGGACAACTGGACATGGTTTAAACACCGCAGCCTACCCAAGTAATGTTGCTGACCATGTCCATCCCTTTATGACCACAATAAATTAATCTTGGAGCTGGATAAATCATCATGTCACAAATAAAAAATCCTCTCTGGTTTCTTGAACAAGACTATACAACATCTGTGCCAACGGCCTCCACATTCATCTCAGTCCAGGAGGGCTCCTTTGGGATGTGGTGGAACAAGACTCTCACCATGGATGTGCAAGCGACACATCTGCAGCAACTTTGTGATGCTATCAGGTCAATAAAGAGCAAAATCTCTGTTTCCAGCATCTTTTGAAACCATGCTTTGAATTAAGGCAAGTCTAAGGAAAAATGAGGCTCCAAGCTGTATACAAATACTAAAACATCAGTAACTTGGTGTGAAATTTTTAATGTAATTCTACATCTACAAACACACATTTGTTGGATTCCCTTACAAATGTAGTCTTTTATTTATAGTTTAACTCACCTTTCACTACATAGTTGGAGTTTTGATAACTTTCTTCCCTGAAACATCTCACTAAGCTACTTTGTGCAAGCTAGTGTTTTCTGTTTTTGTATTTAAATCCTATACATACAGAAAATACAGCATATTCACGTAATTTAAAGTATTGCATTATAATTATGTTCTACAGTTTCTGAATCCCATCTTCTTTTAAAGATTTGTCCCACGTCTGAAAAGGTAATAACTTGAGATGCTGAATTCATGAAGTGAGAGATTAAAAAGCAGCAAACGCATCATAAAAAAGCTGCAGGTGCAACATCTGATCTGTAAGGAAGATCTTGTGCGTGAGCATCAGCGGAGCGCTTTCAGGCGCGAGCTTCTGCCGCCTGCAGGGGCTGATCTGCACGAGCTTCCGGATCATACCGGCTTTTTCACTTTGCGTCAACCAACCTGTTAATGCTCTCGACCGGCGAAAACGCGCGCGTGAGCCACCAGCTGTGTGGGAACAGGGGGCGATTCCGCCGCCGAAGTGTCAGAGGTCTGATCTGCTCCTACCTGGAGCGACTCCTCCAGTTTCACTGCGGAGCGCCACACTGCGTCAGCAGCAGCTGCCCCGCAGCCTCGCGCCGGTGTCCGCTGCCAGAACGGGAGAATTACGCCCTCGGTGTTGGACTTAAGAAAGACCCTTTTATTATAATTATTATTTTTTCCCCTACAGTGTCGAGGATTCTGTGGAAATATTTTTGCCACCGTGCAAGGTAACACGCCACCTGCCGCCGCTGTCATGCGCGATGGCTCCTGCGTGAACTTGAGGGTAGAAAAGTTCCCTGTCAGGCTTCAGAGTCAAGGGGGTTCACGTGCAAGCTTGGTGTGGCTTTGATGATTATTTACGTTTTGCTGCTCTGTTGGTAAGTTTATTTTTACTCGTCCTTTCTTAGAACGAATCGGACTGTTTTGGCATCTTCCAGATTCTAAGGTGGACGATTTTTCCCTCCACGATTGGCTGATTTTGACATTATAGTTTGAAAAATGGTTGTTTGATGTAACCTTTATTCCAGTAAGAAAAATAAAGATGGTGTTTGTGTTTTACTGTGGCAAATAGTTATTTTGCCCCATTAAAAAGAGGGTATCAAATATTTTATAGGGAAATACTTCAAACATAATCATGAGACCCTCATCTTGTAGTTGATCGCTCATCTCTTCTGAGAGAGCAAGCCTCTAATATCCAATGTGGACACTTGGCAACCTTCTCACCCTCCATTATTCCTCTTCAGGGGCAAGGGGCAAGGTTTTATATTTAGCCCATGTGTTCATGGCAGATGGGCAAGATACTGTGATGCTGTGGATGCTCCAGCCATTTCTCTGCCGTTAATCCGTGTTGGCCCTATCGATGATGTGGGGCTATGGAGACAGTCTGGCTCCACATGGGCAAAGCAGATCTTTAGACTTTTAGGCAGGGGTTCATTTTAAACCCTGTCAACAGTGCATCTGAAACTCTCATATAATAGATGGACTCCCACAGAGGAGGTCCAGCAGTTGGGCCTGATTTGGAGCCATTTGGTGTTTTTAACATTATCATGTGCGCTTACTTTGCATATTCCACAAACTGCTTCCAGTATTTTTAATGTGCAAACCAAGCCTGCTCTCATCTTTCCTCTACTGGCATTCTCGTGTAATTGATTTGTGGTATTCTGAATATTAATTCCATGCATGTGATGCAAAAGCTTGGACTTTTCTGTTGTCTTCCTGTGCCCGAGTGTGTCTGGGTGTCTTGCATCTCATATTCTTGGACACAGAAGGTGTTGGTTTTAAGTTTCTTTCACCAAGTGAGCCCATGTGACTGCTTGGCTAGGACTGTATTTTCCAGTGTTTTAAAAGGTGAAGTAAAGGAAAAGTATGTTCCCCCCAAAAAAACACAGCATCAATGTACCAAACACATGGCAAACAGACAGACAGGAGGATTTTTATACCTCTGACATTTTGAACGTAAGCAGTGTCTTCATGGACATCTGTGTTTTTAAGGCCTGCACTGGTGTTATGAATATAATAGCTCCCTCAGGCCACATGAGCTGGATGGAATATTCTCCATATCACTTCCACAGATTTATCTACTCAGATTTCTGTGTGGCGTGTGCAAAGGCCAAATGGGTCAGTTTGAGACAGCAGAAATCAGTCTAGAAAGTTGTAGGCTTTATTAGAAAACACTACTCTTCCACTTCTTCCAAACTTCTGTGGCTTTGTAGGTTAAGGATCACACTCTGTTAGTATCGATTAGCTGCATTTGATTGCTCTATCTATGCTCTTTAACACATTTCAGAATGTATTAATCTCTAGATCTATAAATCTTTGTTAGTGACACTGGCTTACACCAGATCTTCACAGCTCCTGCACACACAGTGATAGAGGTAGACTGCAGCAGCTGTCTTCTTGGCAGCAACACAATGCACGTAGGGATGAAGTGCAACTGCGTCTGCTGTGCACACATCTGATAAAGACATAAAGATAAAAAAATCAAAGGTCCAAAGGACTCTGGGTAATGACCGAGGTGATTATTATTAGTCTTAATTGACTAAGCAGACATTTATTAATCTGGTCTGGTTATAGTGTACAATGACATGATGGGAAGTAGCAACAGGTGTGGAGGCCTGTTTTCATGCTGTTCCCGCTGGGGTTTGAAATGCAGAGAAAGCTGGTGGGTGACAGGGTGTAGAAGCAAGCTGCGAGAAAGCAAGCAACTGTGTCAGGATTTGACCCCGTGAGAAAACAAGGAACAGGAGCATGGCAAATGCCAAAGGATGCGTGGATAAAAGCCCTTGTTTGCTTAGCAAATCTGCCATTTACACCTCCGAGGGATACATCGTGCTATATGCGTTTCAACGCCAAACATCTTGAAGGCTCTAGAGTTAAACCAACAGGTCATTATTAAAAGTATTTGCTTAAATCTCGACGTCAACCAGGGAATGGTGTAAATATTTTCTGAAGTTGAGTACTGTCATCTCCAAAGGTGTAATTGCTATGACTGAAGACAAGCATGTCTCTGTGAACAGCTTCTCTTTCTCTATGAACTCCCGCTGCCCTTGTGACAAAAGCCAAAAGCTAGTTGGGCTTGTTTCCGGAGGTGAATATTGGCATTCACATTCCGCGGTGGGCTAGTATAACGAAGGAGTGTCTACATTACCCTCTCTATATCCTCCGCCGGAATGTCACAGGTCACATGGCCTTCTCTGACATGCAAGCTGATATATATATTACTGTCGGGGAAGGCTTCTGAAATCTAACATTCCCTCCCTCTTCCTCGGTTTGTTACCAAACCGCAGTGACAGGCCGAGCTCCGTCAGCTGTCTTTAGCTTGACTCTCAAACTGAGACCTCTGCTGGAGAGTCTCAAACTAAGTCGGTAAGATCTTCAAGACGACTACATTTATGCTTAATTATAGTGGAACACATAATATTATACCAGTGGTTTCATACCAGCACAGCTGGGATCCTTGACTAGAAAACACAATGATGGTTGAGGCCCTTCGCTGCATTTCAGTAAGTTGATAGCAGCTCCAGCTCCAAATTTCATAGATGATGTCATTCAAATTATTTTTTTAGTTCAGCAGTGATACAATTTTTCATAATTTAACAACGGTAGAGTTGTTGTTAAAAATTATGAACAAAATCAGAAATCTTTGTGTTTTTTCTTATTTCCTTTTTAATCAGCAAGATTCAGTCTTAACCTGGCGACTCCACTCGATAACGTAATGAGTTTGTTCATGTCCAAAATGTCATAATGAATGATTGCTAACATGAAATGGCACCATCCCTCCAGACTGCTGTTTTCTGACGAGAGGGCAACCCCAACTCATTAATAGCACTGTATAAGAATTGACATATAGAATTTTGTAAAAATGAAAGCTGTTGAATTAAAACCTCAGCTTCATCCTATTATTTTTCATGGCCTTCCTTTCAAGTTAAGCTAATTTGTCACTAAAGCAGCTTTTATGGTTATTTCTTATTAATTGAGGTTTTATCTTTGTTATTCTTCTCTAACGCACTTTACTCAGAATTGTTTTTTTTATTTTAATTTGCTGTATGAATAAAAGTAACTCAGGTGAACAGGATAGATCTTGTTTACATTTGGTATTCCCGTGTGTTTTGGCTGGCTCAGTTGTAAGTGAACAGAGCCAAACTCTGGTTTGAATGCACTCGGGTGGATTGATGACACATTCAGATCCAATCCCAGGCCACATTCTGCTGCAAGCTAATGTGAAATAATACAGCTCATGTGGAAATAAACATCAAGAGGCAATGTCTTAGAGCGCTTTTGGTGGGAAAACATTGACCACTTGACTAAAGATGCACTACAGACAATCAGCTTAATTTTTTATAGGATTTTTGTTGATTTTGCCTGTTGCTGGAAGGATATATAAAAAAAGGCTTTGCATTAATTAAATAACAAGAATCTCAGCTTTCCAACAATATATCACATGTGTGCACACACATTGCACAGAACATTGTGTGTTTGAATTTAAAGGTGCAGTCTGTAACAAAATCAAGGGTCATTGACAGTTTCTGATCACTTTACTAAAATTACCATTCGAATGAAATGTCTTGGGTAACTTAGTTAAAATAACTTTGATTGAGCCATTTATGGCACATACTGGCCACTATCCACTTACATGGCAGTGTGCTTTTTTTATTACGGTGTCTCTGAATGGACAAACTACTGTGTGTGTGTGAAGCGAGAACCCTCTGAACTTTAAAACAGCAACCACCATTACATGATTTTCTGACTGATCCTAAACCCAATACAGTGTAATATTGTCAATTTAAGAAAGTATACAAACAATGACAATAGTATAACCTTAAAATGGGGTTTAAAGTTTAGTGACTATGTAAACACCTGGCTGTGTAAATACGCTTAGAGAAACAGGAAAACCTTACCCCCTTTGCAGTTAAATAGAATCTATAAATGCAAAACTAAAAACAAACCACTCCCATGTGCTGTAGTTGGGCCTTTTTTTTCAATTACTTTGACATTTAGGGAAGATAACGCAAACCCAGCCTGCAGTCTTTCATGACACTGGAATCACAGTGCTGCTTTATGTGAGTGATTTACTGACTAGACAAAGTTTTTCGTTACATAACTATTTCATCTTTCTCCAAGAGACTGAGCTGACACTGAAGGTTTTTTTTTTTTAGCCTTACTGAATATTACTGGCTTGACTCTATTCTTGGGCCTTTGAGGTTGTAGAGCACATGCTGATAAATGTATCAAGAAAACTGAACGTGGTGCCAAATCATATCGTTTCCCTAAGTGACGTGCGAGACAAGGTAACAGCCTGCTTAAGGGGACTTTTTTGACTTTGGCAAGCTTTCAGTTGAGGGACCAAGCTTCTTTATAAAGGTATATTTGATGGCTTCAGCAGGAGCAGCATGATGTAATACAATCAGTAAATGTTCCCCATAAGACACGGAGAAACGCATCCATTCTCAGGATGTGTATTTTAAGGTTGGCTCATGGTTGAGAGCAGCGGGGCCCACAGCTCCCAGAACGGGGGTTAGAAAAAGGGATGACATGAAGGGCGCCGCAGCGAGCAGAGAAGTAAAGGTGTCGGGCTGCACAGGTTGCTCTTACACACACAAATCTTTTTGTTATAGGTAATTATTTGTTTTAGCAAAATAAGAGACGTGCAAATCAGTGTAGAGGTGTGGCGGTCAGATGCAGAGTCTGAGGTGTGTTTGAGTAATCCGCACGGTAGCTTTGATGAGTGATGGGTTTAATGAAAAATGATTGCATGAAAGAGGGAGTTAGAGGCTGAAGTGTTATGTAGGGGGGCCTGTGAAGTGTGGGTAAGTGGTGCTTAGGCGGAAGCTTAGTGTGTCTGGGGCCCCATGTAAAATATAAGGTAGTGGTGAGAGGAGTCAGCTCAGAAGGATAAGTTGGCCTGCTGTCCTGTTTATCGGAGGGATGTGAGGTACAGAGCGAGGACTCGGGTCGGGAAGGAATGAGCAGAGTCATCGGGCTTCTGTAACACGATGCTCCATCTTGATTGCCTGTAGCAGCTGTGGAGCCACCGTATCTCTGTGAGCGCCAGCGTCTCTTCCCAGGCGTGTGGATGCAGAAGTTTATGCTCATGTGAAGCGGTTTGAGTGAATATCATCCTACATCCATGTTTGATCAGCAGCTATCACTTTACATCAGTCAGACTGTCCCATCATGCTGACTGATGGGTGTGAAGGCAAGAGCTCTTGTCTTTGAACTGACAATTGGACCTCTTGTAATTGTTACACTAATTTTTATTTCAAATAAGGACATTTTCCAAAAGACTTGGTCGATTATTCAACCTTTTATGGTTGTTTTACAGTTTATTAGGTAATAATAGTAATTTATCAAAAGAATAACAAAGGCATGGTTAATGTTTCTGAAATACTTTATCTCATTTTTTCTGTTTTTGACAGTTATGCTATCAAACTGAATCAGAAAAAAGATGGAATGGCTTAGAAAAAACAATAGATATGATAAATAAATGAGATGATTCTTTGACTTTTCCATTAACTTAAGTTAAATCAAATTAAAGGCCAAATTTTAAACATTGACTATTATTTCCCATAATAATGTAAAAAAAAAAAAAAGAATAGAATAGAAAATTATTTTTACTTATTTTATTCTTTGGTATCTTCAATGCCAAAACTCATTTAACTGTTGTTAAAGGGATGGTCACATCTTTACCCTGCTAGCATTTCAAGAATGCTTTAAAAGCTCGAAGTACAAGAACGGTGACAAATTATCGAATTCAATTCAATTTACAAGAGAAATGATCATTATAAGAATGTCTTGGGTTAAAAAAAAAAAAAGTTAATCCATACCGTCCATTTCCTTTCTGATTTGTAGTCATAGATTTTAAAAAGGTAAATGAAAACCGTACTGTCTGTGTTTTACAGTACAAGCTGATCTCCTGCTAATCTGAATCAGTCACGGAAAGATCTGTGTTGGTCAAACATTATAATATTTCCTCCAACACAAGAGCTCAAGTTTAGCTGCCTTAGACACGCGTGATACTCCCTGATAGCCAAACTCATGAAATGATGGTTGTAAATGCCACTTTGATCACGATCATGAGGAGCGTCCACTAAAATAATATCCTGGTTTCTTTAGAGCGGTGGGAAAGCTGAAGCTCATCCTAAGTGTGCCTATTCGTTTTGTTGCCATCATGCCACTTTTATGTGCTGCAGTGTGCTGCAGAGATGTGGAGCGCAGGAATGAGAGAGGTTGAGGTTGTTTGCACTCACATCAAAGCAACTAAGACCTATGATCATAACCAACATGCAGGATACGTGTGGACACATAAACTTTTAGCACAGTCTGTACATGTGGCCCCTCGTAACTGCTCCAAGTTTATAGTGTCAGCAGCTTCACCAGCTTCCCTCTAACCTGGCTGGCACTTAAATCCTCATTAGATGATCTTCTGGTTTCTATAACAGAAATAAAAGTTGACACATTATGCTAATTATTCCCAGAAACAGAATTCCAGGGCTTGGAAATAAAAAAAGGTGCAAAAAAAACCCACATAAATTGTGTTTTTAAGACATAATCAAATACATTTGTTCAGTCTAAATTTAGTTTGAATGTCCTGATTTAAAGATTTGCAAGGTAACCATTTTTTTAAACTCCAATTCTTATCATTGTTGGAATTAGAAAATACGGACAAAAAAACCCAACATTTTTTCAGTGCAAACATTAAAGCTTTATTGGGTTTTTCTATGTGTGACAGAATTTCAGATTGTAATTGCAGAAGGATATTAGCTTTATTCACCGCTCTTTACGATGTGTCCTTTGTACTAAAACGTCTGTTTTGTGAGTTTTGATGATTGGAACTTGGGTGTTTTTTATATAATCTGATATTCTGTTTATTATAAAGACAAAAAGTTTTAGTTCCAGTCTAAATAACTTAATCTGTGACTGAACAGATCTTTGGTTTTTATTATAAACCATTTACGAGTGGTACCACATAGTTTAGTTGTGCTACGGACTTAAAGGGCTCCAACTATTTATGGCATGTGCTTCCAGAATGACGAGGGCTCTTTCAACATGTGACACTGATACTTAATATGCACTCAGATGTTCTTTTTGTGATATTTGTAGGTAACTGAATAGTATTTATGCACACATTTTTTCTGTATGAACATTAAATAAAATCCCCAAATACATTCAAGTTAGTCATTATTTTCTACGTCTTTACAAATCAATTTTCCTTCAGCTCCTTCTAGGGAATCCCCGGTGTGGTGGTATCCCTTCGCGATGCAAAGATGGCGTCCCTGCTCCCTCCCCCAGGCGTCAAAGTCTTCCGCCCTTTCACTCGGGAATCACTGGTGGAGATCGAGAGGCATGAGGCGGAAAGAAAGAAGGCAGCGGAGGTAGAGGACCACGAGGAAGAAGAACCGCCGGTCCCTCACGCCGATCTGGAAGCTGGAAAGAGTCTGCCCTTGATCTATGGAGACCCTCCATCAAAGTTGCTCAACACGCCCCTGGAGGACCTGGATCCCTTCTACAAATCACAGAAGGTCAGCCTGAGCTCATCGCAGCAAAAACACACACATGCACATGCAGCGTTTTAATGCACTTAAGCTTGCACGGCCTTCAGCTATGACTGGATGATGCAGTTTTACTTTGTTGCATTTGAAATTTCATTTTATTATTTTGTAGTTTGTCATCACTCAGTGTTCATTTAAAATTTTTTGGAAGATAAATAATCAGTTTTTTTTCCAGACATTCGTTGTGATCAGCAAAGGAAACACAATCTACAGGTTCAACGCCGAACCAGCTTGTTACATTCTGAGCCCCTTCAGTGTGGTCAGGAGAGGAGCCATCAAAATTCTCATACATTCATATCCTTTCATTACATTTACCCAAACGTTTGAATTTTTTAGTGTATTTGCACTAGAGATGCAAAAATACACAGACACATCAGTTAAATGAACAATGAGCCAATAATATACAACAAATTATCCACTGGATCAATATAATATATTGCATTGTGATGAAACTTATTTATGATCCTAATTTAACCCACATATGATCAATTACAGTAGATATTTGTGTTTTTCCTTAATCCTGACTCAAATTATTTAGTATGTTCATCATGATTACCATTATATCGAATTGTGCATTCATGACGATGAGTAACCCACCAGCATGGAGTAAAACCGTTGAGTGAGTGCATTTTTTTAACTTTATATTACTTAATAATAGCAAATATTCGTAATTATAAATAATTTCTTAATAATTAGCTTGATAATACAGCTTTTTACGATTAATTCCTGGTAATTTCTTTCCAGGTATGTTTTTACTGGAATTTATACTTTTGAGGCAACAATCAAACTGTTATCTCGAGGTTTCTGTGTTGGATCTTTTACATTCCTTCGCGATCCATGGAATTGGTTGGATTTCATGGTGATCAGCATGGCGTGAGTATGAGTCTACCGATAAGAAGCCGTTATGAAAGCTGATGATGTGCAGGATTTTATAATTTTTTGGGAGCTTATGTTGACGCTTCTTATATTACAGTTTAAATGCATAGAGACATGTTGAGATTAATCTGCCCTTTTCTGCTTTTAAACTACTGTTCTTATGTTTCTCAGTTACGTCACTGAGTTTGTTGACCTCGGCAACGTGTCAGCTCTCAGAACATTTCGTGTACTTCGAGCTCTGAAAACAATCACTGTGATTCCTGGTATTATTTTTTTTTGTCTTTATATTTTTTCAGTTTGTGCATTAGTAGTTGTGAGCCTGAATATGTAAAGAGATTTTTAGATAATTTTTTGATGCATTATTCTTAAAACATTAGCAGGATAACACTCACTCTGTTTGAAATAATGCTAATATTCATCTTGCTCTCATTGCTCAGTTTGGAAATTAACATTGCTTGTGACAAAAATTGAATTTTTCTAAATTTGTCCAAAATTGGCACAATTCATTTAATTTAGAACTATGATATCTGTTTCTCAGAATAAAGCAATATAGAAACTCAAATTACTCATAAAAATAGGGGCAACCTTTTTTAGCATAAGAATATCACTCTGAGGCTTAAAATTGGATCATTATAAAATTATCATTACACAGATTTGAGCTAGTGTGTGTGTGATTTGTTTTTAATGGGACCCTGTGGAGATAGTTTTGTAATTAGCTCCTACTGGCCATTACTGGCATTGCATGTTAGAACATTTACGCTGCAAAGATCTGCCTCAAATCTGACTCTGGTCGACTTTGTCATCTTTTACATACAATTTATGGTAAAACCGGTTAATACAATAGTGATTTGATTTATTTCATTTGCTGTTAAAGAGACGTTAACCTTCACTGATGCTTGAATTATTTCTTGTCAGGTTTGAAAACAATTGTGGGGGCTTTGATCCAGTCAGTGAAGAAAATGGGGGACGTCATGGTGCTGACCGTCTTCGCCCTTGCAGTTTTTGCTCTTGTTGGCCTTCAGCTTTTCATGGGAAACCTTCGTCAGAAATGCGTGCGATGGCCTATCCAGAATGAAACAGCATCAGATTTTTTTAACACCACTTTTACATTTGATAACACAGTGAGCTTCAACAACACCATGGGTGTCAGTAATGCCACATACTCCAACAGCACCTTCAACTTTATTGAATATATTGAAAACACAGGTATGTTTAGTTTTTTTTTCACCTGTTATTTAATCATAGTATTTTTCCAGTAAATTAAATGTCACTTTTTTTTCTATTCTTTTCTTTCTATTGGGCTGTAGACAATCACTATTACGTGGAAGGCAGCCTGGATGCCCTGATTTGTGGTAACAGCTCTGATGCCGGGTATGTACGATCCACAAATGCTGTGTACTATGTGCTCCATTTTAGTAAACACATTTGCAGAGTAAAATTTGCCTTATTTAGAATGAGTCGTAACTCTGTTTGGGAGGAATTTGGAGTTGTACAGTAGTTGGCTGACTTTTTTTCTCTGCTGATAGAAAGTGCCCGGAAGGATACACATGCATGAAGGCAGGGAGGAACCCTAACTACGGCTACACCAGCTTTGACTCTTTTGGGTGGGCCTTCCTTGCGCTCTTCAGGCTCATGACCCAGGACTACTGGGAGAATCTTTTCCAGCTGGTTGGTACTTCTTTTTTCTGTTTATGGCCTTTAACTTTGGACTTTGTTAGATATTAAAATCAAAGTAATACGAAGGAATTTGTGCTAAGTTCTCGTAGCTTCTTTTTTGCTCCTAACACAGATTTTACGGGCTGCTGGTAAGACATACATGCTGTTCTTTGTGGTGATCATCTTTCTGGGCTCCTTCTACCTCATCAACCTGATCCTGGCTGTGGTAGCCATGGCTTATGATGAGCAGAATCAAGCAACTCAGCAAGAGGCCATCGAAAAAGAGGAGGAGTTTCAACGGCTGCTAGAGCAGCTCAAGAATCAAGAGCAGGTAACAACATCTGTTTATTTGCACCTGAATCAGCTGTACTCATTCTGCATCAAAATTCTGCAGCAATCCCTTACCCAATGGTCATTAAAATTAAATTAATTCTATCATATCCTTGTTAGAAAAAGTTATGTAACAGTATACAGAATCACTTCACGTTTTTAACTGGCAAATATATTTAGAAAATGTAAACAAATGTATACTTTCACACAAGCAATACACAGATATGTTCGAATAAAGATGTGTTTACCTTAAGTTAGAGTTTGGAAGAGGAATCCGTGCCCATTTTTCTAGATTTTATTTCAGCTGTTTGACAATCTGTGTTTGTCTGATTTTCCTATACAGTACATTTTCACTTGAAAATCTGTGACACATAGAAATGAAGTGCAGGAAAAACATTACCTGATAATAAAACACTACAGAGTGAGTTATACGATATTATACTGCGTTGCATCAGTGGTACTTTGCAGACATGATGCTCCCTTAATTCCATTACCACCCAACTTTGCAACAACTTTAATGGCCTTTCTCATTTTGCCATATTACTCCATAACATACAGCCCCTGTCTTTCTGCTTATCTGACATCATGAGCAAAGATCTCCTGTAAGGACTTTGGTATTCATGCACAAAGACTGAATGTTTTTACATAATCAACACAGTAGATGTAAAAGGCAAAGACTCCAAAGTGATCTCTTGGATGGATGCTCCTTTTATACCTAGTCTTGACACGCTTATCTGTTAGCAATTAATCTGATAAGTCATTCAAAATTCTATGTTTAAGATTTGTTTATATTCTCTAAATACAAATAAGTACTTATTTTAAGTTAAATAGTGGTTTAAACAAATTTTTAGTTTTTGTAGTTTTGTGGAAAAAAGAACAAAAAAAATTACCCTTGTATGATTAAAAATGAATCTTTATTCCAAACAGGCACATGCTCTTGGAAGCCAAGCCACTCTGGCCAGTAAGAAGTCGCTGAGTCATCACACAGCATCTGAGATGGCAGACGATGAGCAGGATGTCAAACAAGATGAGACGGTCAAAGACTGTAATGGGAGAATCATCCCCCATGTGATGGTCAGAGCTCCCACCATGGATGAGGTTAGTTGGTCTAAGGAGAGGAGACTTTAAAAGAATCATTTGTTTGCTTTGTTATTGTTTTATTTATATGTATTCAAAGGATTTCTAAACCTATTCTATAGTCTGCCACAGATTACGAACTCAGAGAGAAGTCATTGGACTCTGTGCACAGCATGCTTCATCAGGAAGAGCCGGGCCTGACACAGAGATCCGCCAGCCGTGCAACTGTGCTCACAGCGACAGCCATGGATGGTAAAACACAGACAGAGGAAAACACTCTAAGCTAAAATAACACCAAATGCTAAAAACTGAGAATCCACAGGATGCATTGACTGAAGTTTGACGAGTTAATGATAGATAAACATAAACTTTGTTTAAGAGCGATGGATAAATGGAGAAGTGTCTTTGTGAGATGAAGAAATGCACAAAGCTTAGGATTAGATGCTCTAATGCCAGCTGTGTTTTCTCTGATTATCAAGCAGTCATTAACGGTAAACACAAATGTATCCGAAGGCCAGTGCCGTAGCATTGTCTTCAGCTTCTCACAGTCAAGCTGATCATATTGTGTGGAGCAGTTATCCCTGTTAACATTCAGTGTCATGCCCTCATGGTGTAAAGCTAGGGCTATTTCAGCCAAGTACCATGTGAAATAGCGAAGGCCTGAATTTTAATGCCACACATAAGCTGTTATATTAAACGTATAAAGATAAGCTGTTTTTATCAGGCCATCTATAAATATGGAAAACTGCCCATGTTTGTCATGTTTGATGTGGTTTTCTGCTTTTGTCTGTTTGCTTTTAGAGTTGGAGGAGGCTCAGAGGCCGTGTCCACCTTGCTGGTACAAATTTGCAGATACGTTTTTGAAGTGGAACTGTTGTGAGCCCTGGATTGTCTTTAAGAAGTGGGTGCACTTTGTTGTCATGGACCCCTTTGTTGACTTGGCGATTACCATCTGCATTGTGCTCAACACCCTCTTCATGGCCATGGAGCACTACCCCATGACACCGGAGTTCGACCACATGCTCTCAGTGGGGAATCTGGTGAATACTCATTCAAACTGCAGCAACATCGCAGCATCTCTGACCTGATCGTGCCGGTTTTAGTTAAAAGAAGTTCTTACTCTTTTAGGTTTTCACTGGGATCTTCACAGCGGAAATGTTCTTTAAGCTTATCGCCATGGATCCCTACTACTACTTCCAAGTCGGCTGGAACATTTTCGATAGCATCATTGTGACTCTAAGTCTGGTGGAGTTGGGGCTGGCAAACGTCCAGGGCCTGTCAGTCCTTCGGTCCTTCCGTCTGGTGAGACACGATGGATTTAGTTGTGTATACAGATAAAAGTGAAAGTTCCTATGTTTTATTTACTACCTTTATTTGTTTCTGTCCTATGTGGGGGACAGCTTCGTGTCTTCAAGCTGGCAAAGTCCTGGCCAACACTCAACATGCTGATCAAAATCATCGGCAACTCAGTGGGAGCTTTAGGAAACCTGACTTTGGTGCTTGCCATCATCGTCTTCATTTTTGCCGTTGTGGGCATGCAGCTTTTCGGAAAGAACTATAAGGACTGTGTGTGCAAGATCGCGGAGGACTGCGAGCTGCCGCGCTGGCACATGAACGACTTCTTCCACTCCTTCCTCATCGTGTTTCGCATCTTGTGCGGGGAGTGGATCGAGACCATGTGGGACTGCATGGAGGTGGCCGGACCTGCCATGTGTTTAATTGTCTTCATGATGGTCATGGTCCTTGGAAATCTTGTGGTGAGTCCATCGATCATGCATCCTATACTCATAACTTAAATCTAAAGCATGCAGAATATTCAAACCAAAGCTAAGTGTAGCGTTGTCGGAGCTTAGATTTTAACATTTAAAACATGTTAAGTTGATAAACTCTTGTAAAATCTCTCCAAATCTTATTGTTAATGCTTTTTATAGGAGCTTTTGTGGGTGGCATGTCTTTACAACCTACTGCTTCTCCCCTTGCTGAGGTAGAGAAACGTATTTCCACCAGGGCCATGCCGGTATACATTTTATGAACATTTCATCATACAAGAGAAGAATTGAAAGCATAATTTCTGGGTTCTGCTTTTTGGAAACATGCAAGCTAAACAGTGTCCTAAGCAGCGCATTAAAGATAGGTGCTGACAGAAAGATTAACCCAATCAGATGAAGCTTTTTTCGACCGATGCCCCAGTATAAAGCCTGGAATCTTTGTGATGCTTTGAGAAGAACTGTAAGTGTCTCAAGTATGAAAACTTTGTCCCTGACCTTTCTTTCTTGGCCTCGCAGTACAAGGTCACACATGATCTCTCTCAGACATCATTTCAGGATCATGTTTAATTGCCAGAGCCAAAACAATTTCCTGTTGGGTTATTCATAGAATTAAAAAGGAAATGGCTCATTGTCAAGCATTGACTTAAGCATTGTGTTGACTCAAGCTTGCCAAAATCTTTGTGGTTTTCTTTCATCTCACTCTCTCCATCCTCCACCTTTACTCCCCTGTATGCCTACCTTACAGATGCGAACTACTGTATTTACATTGAGGTAAAGACAAATAGTTTATTTGAAAGGATCACGGGAGGAGCATTTCTATTTAAATCAGATGACCTGAGCCCCCAAACAGCGGTTTTGACCTTGAGTATGTGCTAAGATCCGGCTCAAGTAAGCATGCTGCCGCTGAGGGAACAAACTCAGACAGCTGATCGAGCACAGCTCAGGTGGCAGAGGGACTTGCCGGGTGTAAAGGAAAAGTCATTTGATATCAGATTCAATAGCAATTGATGTATAAAGGTAATCATATTGGTCCATCGGCACACCACCATATAGAGCCGGTTGGATGCATTTTTCAGGAAAAATACTTAAAATTTGATTCAATATTTGTCTCTTCATGATATCTTTCTCATTTGAATTTAACCGAGTTAACAAAATAGTTTTGTTTCTTGTTTTTTATGCTTTGAGAAACAGATATCATAGTTTTAAAATACATGAATTTTGCATAAATTGTGGACAAATTTTGCAAATTCCATTTTTGTCACAAGTTTTGAGAAGACAAATACCAGTGGATTGGTTTTACTAGCTCTTCTTATCCAGAATTAAATTACATTTTCTCAAAATAAAGAACTTTTCCTTAAAAATAAGGACAAAACGTTTCACATCAAAGTGTCATAACTGCTCTGAAAACAACTGGAAAATCAATGAGAGCACTTTAACCTTTGCTCTTTCCTGCTGATCATAAATCTTTGTATCTTTTTCCGTTGCTGCAATTTCAGGTTTGGTTTGGGACTGATCGTTTTGTCCATCAGCCCGCTTTACTGATTCACAGCTCCGGCACTGGAATGAGAGAGATCAGCCAGCCTATGTAACCATGATAACCTGCTAAACCTGGGGGACAGGAACTGAGAAATTGGCTAACAGAGTTAAGAACCTAAAGATAGATGTGTCTGAAACAGGAGGCAGACAATGTAATATTTATTGATGTGTCATCATAGGTGATGTAAATAAGAGCTAGACCTGATTCTTTGTGTTTAATTCATTACTGTTAGCATAATTCAACTCAGTTATTAATTGACTTTTAGGTTTGTTTTGAGGTTGAGTTTTTACAATTCCAACTTCTTTAGGTGCTTCCATTCTTTTTTTTGTCCTTCACTTGCCAAATTGCTTTATAAGACACAGCACACCAGAAATATGCTAATTTTCAGAAAACAGCTATTGGGGAATTACCTTGTTGGTGAAAAAATATCATTTTTCACTTTTAAACAGTGTTATTTGAGAAATTAGAATAAGTTTTTAAAGATACTATTTAAAAGCCCTTTGCTAAGATGTCTGCTTTGTGAAAAGAAATCATTAAGTTTGGGGCCTTTTTTTTTTTTTTACTTGAATGAGTCATAGGTCAGTGTTGAGAGGCTTAGCAATAAAAACAGCTTCCTCTGAAAATGGTCAAGACAAGGATCGGGTTGAAAAAATAGCCAATATCCAAGGAAAAACAGTAAAAGAGAGAGCCTGGAGAATGATTGCTCAGGACCATTTTAAAAGATCGTAACTTTTAAGAAGCAAAATGTAAATAAATGAGGGGTGGCACAAGACTCCGATAATACTGTTTCTTTTTGATTGATCCACTCTCTCAGCATGCTCTTTGTTTCCAGTATAGCAACTACTCTGCAGTTGAGTAGTACTGGCGTATTAAAGATTTATGTGGTGTGCAAATTTAAACAGAGGATCCCTGACTGAGTTTCACCAGTTTATTGTAAGATACTGGGAAGGTTTGATGGTTTTGTGGCCTGAAAAGTAAATAAAATAACAGATCAAATTCAGTGTCTGCATTAACAAATGAAAATGAAATGAATAGCAACCTTTTATCATCTTCATGGAAGGATATAACATGGATAGATGAGTAACACAAGCAAACATTTTGATTAACAGTGGAATAGTTTAAGAAAATATAAGAGAAATTAAATTTAAAGAGGCGATTTATCAACCTTCAGAGATTCTCTTTGTTTGGAGGGAAAAGAGCTGTGCAGGTCAGAAGGGTTTGAGTCTTTCAGTATAACTTCCTGTGTGTGAATGAAGTAACAGGAAGTGGTGGATGGCATAACGCCAGGTGAGATGGTGGAAGGTAACTTGTGGTTTAATGATCGACTGAATGATTGGATTAACATTTTTGCTTTACTGCTCTTTCCGCTCAGGTGTTGAACCTCTTCTTGGCCTTGCTGCTCAGCTCATTCAGCGGAGACAACCTGTCGGCGGGAGATGAAGATGGAGAGATGAACAACCTCCAGATCGCTATTGGCAGAATAACTCGGGGCATTGATTGGTTGAAAGCATTTATTATTGGAAAGGCGATGCAGATTCTTGGCAGAAAGCCCCAGGATCCTGATGAGGACCCAGAGGATGACATCGAGCCTAAAAGTGAAGCCACTGAGATGAACCATTTGGACATGTATCAGACTCTCAAGCTGGCAGATGGAATAATGGACTGTCCGGTTGAAAGCCAGCCCTCTAGACGTTTAATGGACGGAGAGCTCAGTCTCAATGTGCCGATTGCAGAAGGAGAGTCCGATTTTGAAAATCTAAGTGAGGGCGACGAGGGAGATGAAGATGATGATGCCGATGATGCTGCTGGTGCTGACAACTCAGATGAAAATGAGAGGGAAAATCAGCGGACTAAAGTAAGAAACAGATGGGGGCATCGTCTGTTTGCTGGTTTATTTAATGATCCTTATGCTTTATCTGCTGCGTGATCACACATGCTTTTTTTCTTTCTTTGAATTAAACAGATTCTTTTTTTTTACTTTAATGACACTGGGACAAACAGCATGTTATAAAAACTTTAATCCTATCATGACTGACAGGGACATGACTGAAAAATATCTTCCTAGTCTTCTCCTTATGAGCATTTGAATCAAAACTGATTTTAAGGAGACTAAAGAAGTAGAGATAGTCATATAGCAGGGTGTCCAAAGTCGGTCCTCGAGAGCCGCAGTCCTGCAGGTTTTCAATGTTTTCCTGCTCCAACACACCTGACTCAAATGAAAAGAATCGAACAGCCTATAAAATTCTGCAAAATGACTCATTGATATGAGTCAGGTGTGTTGGAGCAGAAAAACATTAAAAACCTGCAGGAATGTGGTCAGAGGACTGGAGCTGAAGACCCCTGTCATATAGAAACTAGTGTGGGTTGCTGGATGTGATGATGACTTCAAATCTCTGTGTAGTGAACAGAATAAGATAAAAATAGCTGCTTAATAACATAAATAATAATTCCAATAACAACATGTATTGGAAATATTTACCTGTCCATCAGTTTTACTTTATCATCATTAAATGTGTCCAGGCACAAAATAGATGCACTGAGTGAATTATCTCTGACACATCAAACATTGATTTACTTAGCTTTCTTTGATTTTTCTACAGAATATAACTCTAACTAATTATATAATTATCTAAATACATAGACAGAAATATTCCCAATGGTTTGACTGCATGACGATGAAAACAAGGTGTAGGTTTTCCTGCCGTGATGCTTTCACTGAGAGGAAATCATATGTATTTGGTTGCCAGTCAGGTTTCATCTACATATATAAACACATCCCTCCAAAGAACCCCAGTTATTGTTAGCTGCATAGATAAGATAAGACTATAAACACTATATACCTAATACCTAGGTTAACCACACCTAGATTTTGCACGTTTAGACTTTATTTTGTATATTTCATAGCAGAAAAAGCTGTCTCTGATGAAAACCCAACAACTATATGTGGGCAAACACAGCAAACAGTTGGGAGGATTAACTCACTTCACCACAGACTGACCTCCATCAGAACCTCATGAATGCAAGGAGCTCACACTCCCATGAAGAGTGTTATCATCTGGTTTACACTCCTAAAAACTGGGAAATTAGCAAAAAATCTAATGCTGAACTGCTTTGTAGGACTTTATTTATCTTGTGTGTTTCTTACTGCCTGTGACGCTTATTGAACGTGTTTTATTTCCTTGTTATTACAGAAGAAAATGGGAGATGACTTGAATATTCCAGGAAGAACCAAAGTGAGTGATTGTTAGCTATGTAGCTAACATCTGTTTTATTTTCAGTCTGGAATCACAGATGTAATGAGGTAAAAAACAAACCGTGTTTTGCTCGTTCTATTATTCTCTTAATGAGCTCTACTTGTCTTTCTTGATCAGCTGATGGGCGTTTTGAGCGACGGGGACTCTTCGGTGTGCAGCACAGCAGACTATCAGCCACCTGAGTCTGAACCAGAGGAAGTAGAAGAAGAAGAACCGGACCCTATAGAGCCAGAGGCCTGCTTCACAGACAGTATGAACAAACAGATCAAATCAAACTTCTCACGGTTAAGAACTAATTTATTTAAAATATCCAGTCTTATACATTAGGATTGTGCAGGATGAATGCATATGTTCATATCTGGTCCTCTTCAATCAGACTGTGTGAAGAGATGGCCATGTCTGACTGTGGACATCACCGAGGGCAGAGGGAAGAAATGGTGGAATCTCCGTAAGACTTGCTTCACTATAGTGGAGCATGACTGGTTTGAGACCTTCATCATCTTCATGATCCTCCTCAGCAGCGGAGCTCTGGTTAGGGCAGTCATCTTTCAACAACTTTGAAATGTTTAAACTGTTTGGACATTTTAGTATCCAGTATCTTCTTTCCTCAGGCCTTTGAAGACATTTACATTGAGAAACGCCGGACTATAAAAATCATTCTGGAGTTTGCTGACAAAGTTTTCACCTACATCTTTGTCATCGAGATGCTGCTGAAATGGGTCGCATATGGCTTCAAAATCTACTTCACCAACGCCTGGTGCTGGTTAGATTTTTTCATCGTGGATGTAAGTTTCTTGTCGTCTCTGTGCGCAACATGCAACACAGAATACAAACAAGCATGTCTCACAATGTGTGCTAACACTTGAATAGGAAATGTTTTCTTCTCCCCCAGATTTCCCTGATTAGTTTAGTCGCCAACTGGATGGGCTACTCTGATCTGGGACCTATCAAGTCTCTCAGAACCCTACGAGCACTCAGGCCTCTTCGAGCGCTGTCACGATTTGAGGGGATGAGGGTATGTTTTTTACATTTTATTCATGCATGCATCAGCACAGTTCATGAACACGGACCATGCCACCATAACGGGAATTCAGCGATGCTGTTAGGAGGAGGTGAATTATTTGGTTGAGAAATCGGTAAATGCAGGAGGGAGAAGGGTTGGGTAACGTTTGATGAAGAGAACATGAGGAAGTAAACCGGGTGTTAGAAGACTCAGCAGTGGTTGAGGTGTGGTCTGCTCCTGTACCTGTGTTAGCTGGCTGATAGTTTGCATGGCTAATGATGGTTTACAACCCTTAAAAGCTGAAGTAGTGTCAAAAGGAAAATTTCCCTTTTCATTTCCTCCGGGAAGTTGCAAAATGTTATAACTGCGACAAACAACAAATTCAGCCATTGAAAATGTATTTAAGTAATAGTTCATGTTGTCCCAGTAATATGACCGTTTTTTGGTAGCTGTGATTGCAACTTCCTGGAGTCTTTTATTTCTATGCATAGCTGTTTGCATTTCAGTTTCGTAACTAAAAAAAGTTGAGATAGTGTCTTGTAACACTTTGTCCAGCTTTCCCAAACACCCTGCAAATACATCTCCAGACATGATCAGTCCAAAATGTTTCGTTTTGAAATTCTCTACATATCCTGTGATGGCAGGCTGGGAACCTGCACCATCATCTTCCTGAGCCAAGCCTTGGCAGTGTGCATAGAATCAGGTTTTGCTGTGTCATGTTAAGTAGATTAAGCACACCTAAACTAAAATAATGAGTTCTTGTGCAGAACTTTATAGGCTGTTGGATCCATTAATTTGTGTCAGGTGTGTTAACGCAGGGATACAGTCCCTCGAGGACTGACTTTGGACACCCCTGTCTTTATTATCTTTATGCACTTAGTTGTGAACCCCTCACCATCCTCTTGTTTTAGTGACACTCGTCTATTTTCTATTCCCAAATAGAAATGCAAAAGAAGCAAAGGAACTTGAGCTTTCTAACCCGTAGACCTCATCCATAACAACAAAACTTTTGTTATTCTGATGCTGTGCTGATTAGAAAAATACATATTGGTTAATGTTAAGAGGTAAACGGGATATCCTCTGCACAGCTCTTTTGTGGATATTTCTTGCATCAAATCATGAGTCACTTATTTTGGAAAAACGTTATAATTTTTTCATGGCATTTCTAGCCTTATTGCTGGTTGAAAAAGATGTTAACTTGTGATGTTGAATGCAGTCACGTACTAATCTGATTGGCTTTCCCTTGTGTTTGATGAATGCATGCCATGGCTACAGTACCGGCCGTAAGAGCTGACTGAGGTAAGTTTCCCAGCCTCGGTAGCTTTCCTAAGCACAGCACTGACATGTCTTTATGTTGATTAGCCTTACAAATTAAATAGATTACGGATGTTTTTCATTTATTTATATGATTCGAAGGTAGTCCTCTCTTTCATGCAGGTGGTGGTGAACGCACTTGTGGGAGCGATTCCCTCCATCTTCAATGTGCTGCTGGTGTGTCTGATTTTCTGGCTCATCTTCAGCATCATGGGTGTTAATTTGTTTGCGGGAAAGTTTTACCGCTGCATCAACACAACCACAGAGGAACTTTTCCCCATTTCTGAGGTCAATAATCGGAGTGACTGCATGGCTATCCAAGAAGCCACACAGGAGGCCCGCTGGGTCAACGTCAAAGTCAACTATGACAATGTCGGAAAAGGCTACCTGTCACTGCTTCAAGTGGTGAGGAGAGCAGTTTCAGTGATGATGTGTTTAACCTGTCCTGGAAAATTAAACTGAGAGAATATTTTCTGTGATTGCAGGCGACTTTTAAAGGTTGGATGGATATCATGTATGCAGCCGTTGACTCAAGAGAGGTAATTACTCACAGTTTAAAATACAGATGGAATTATTCATTACCATAAGCCTCATTTAGGATTTTGATCTCATTACAAGCCTTTCAGCCATTATTTATTAGTGTTTCATTCTCAACTCATCACTTGATTACCATTTTTCTATCAGTTTGTAATATGTAGGGTACCACCTTACCATCACTTCAAACATGCAGGGAGCTGCAACTCACTAGTTTAGCCCCCAAAAGATGGATTTTTTACTTTATTTTAGTTGATTGCTCCATTCCTACTTTCTTCCCTCTACTGCTGTATCACTTCTTTGCAGATTAAATATCTGGTTGGCCTTTAAAGCAACATGGTTGGCATTAGTACTGTTAAATAAATGTTTCTGTCCAAATCTCTCCTGACAGTTCACACATTGCCCTAGGTTACATTATCAGCTGAGGAGAGCCTGCATGTTCAAAAGGTGACAATGGAGGGGTGTACTCTAGATTTAAAATTTATATGAAGGGCATTTGACCAAGCATCCATGCTTGATGAGTTTAAAATGAGAATTGTTAGTTATTATTTCCCTTTAAACATTTAGAATGGGACATTTTTTCTTTCTCATTGTCTGTATATTCAAGGATAAGCCAGAGGTTTATTTGATAATGCAAAAAATAACACACAAAACAGTGAGCTAAATGATAGAAATCAGTGCAGGCTTATCTGTTACCCGTTTTCCAACACTGTCCCCTTTAAGTTAATTCACTATATGTACATTGTGTGTGCAGTATGTGTGACAGGTGTAGTGAAGTGAATCCATTGTAAAATATTGCTCAAATTTAGTTTGACATTCTAGAATTACATTTTTATCTGGGCTCCTCATACTGTTTATCTTAATACAAATAATGATGTTGAAGATCATAAATTAATTTGTTGTCTGTTTTTCTGTTTAGGTTGAGGAGCAACCTTCTTATGAGATCAACCTTTACATGTACATCTATTTTGTTATCTTCATTATCTTTGGCTCCTTCTTCACCTTAAACCTCTTCATTGGTGTAATTATTGACAATTTCAACCAACAAAAGAAAAAGATGAGTCTATTTTATTATAAGAAATACACATTAGAAAATGAATTCAATAATTTGATCCAGAATTAAAAAAGGTGTCACTTGAAAAAATAACTGTAATGATTTTGTATTATTTGTTTGTCTGCACATTGGAGACAAAGACATCTTCATGACAGAGGAACAGAAAAAGTACTACGAGGCCATGAAGAAACTTGGTTCCAAGAAGCCGCAGAAGCCAATTCCACGCCCAACGGTATGTGTGGTTGTTTGAGAAATGAAATAACCTCAAACTGTTTATGCAGCTCGTCCTCACAAGGATCAGCATCTCCAGTCCTTGAGCTGGCATTCTGCAGGTTTTAAATGTTTCCCTGTAGCAACACACCGCTTTGAGGTTAATGGGTCATCAACAGACTTTTCCAGAACTTCAATCCAAGCTGTTGGAGAACCAGTTATTTGAATCAGGTGTTGCAGCAGGCAAACATCTAAAACCTGCTGGATAGTAGCCATTAACTGAAGGACCGGAGTTCCTGATCCTAGAATCAATTCATGATTCTGTCTAATGGCCAGCAGGGGTCGTTTTCTATTATTACAAAAAGAAGTCTGCTCAAAGGTATAAGCAAAAATGACCGAATGTCTGATTCTGTCTCCAAGTTAAACATTTTCCTTGTTAGATTTCGCTCTACATGACCACTTTATTAAAGTTTTTTTTTTTTAGAATGCGATAATCATTGAAAATGGATTATTTTAAAATTAAATAGACATAAAGACAGAGTAGATTTCTGTCAGGCAGAGGTATTATTTAGGTTTCTTGTTTATCTCTCGGATCCTTAAGAGATCCACATAAGATGGTTTTGTCTGTGAAAATCTTTGCAAGTAGCAAAGCAGCGTCTGTGTGATACAGGTGTTTCTAACTCACAAGATCAGTCCTACTCAAGTTATGCAGGCAGTAAAATGCTCAAAGTCTTCACCATTAAAGTTACAGTTCATGATTAAGGCCTTGAGCGTGGCATTGGTAGTACGGTGTCTTCAGTGTTTCCCCTCACTGACCCTCTCTCCATGCTTCTGTTGTGAACAAGCCCCTCTTGGATTTGTATTTATACATGCTTCATATCTCCCTCTGACTTACAGAACCTGATCCAGGGCCTCGTGTTTGATTTCATCAGCCAGCAGTTCTTTGACATCTTCATCATGATACTAATTTGTCTCAATATGGTGACCATGATGGTGGAAACGGATGACCAGAGCGCTGAGAAGGAGGATTTTCTTTTCAAAGTCAACGTAGCTTTCATTGTAGTCTTCACCGGGGAGTGTGTGTTGAAACTCTTTGCACTGCGACATTACTTCTTCACCAACGGCTGGAACATTTTTGACTTCATCGTGGTCATCTTGTCAATAGCTGGTGGGGAATAGATACATTACAAGCACAGTCATGAGCTGCCTTGACTGTACTAACTATGTTAACGTATTCATGCCTCTCCTTCTGTTTCAGGTACGATGCTCTCAGACTTAATCGAGAAGTACTTTGTGTCACCAACTCTTTTCCGAGTGATCAGACTAGCCAGGATTGGCAGGATTCTGCGTCTTATAAAAGGAGCTAAGGGTATCCGGACGCTTCTCTTCGCTCTGATGATGTCACTCCCTGCTCTATTCAACATCGGCCTCCTGCTTTTCCTCATCATGTTCATCTTCTCCATATTTGGCATGTCGAACTTTGCCTATGTGAAAAAGGAGGCTGGAATCGATGATATATTTAATTTTGAGACATTTGGCGGGAGCATCATTTGCTTGTTTCAGATTACGACGTCGGCGGGCTGGGATGGGCTTTTGCTTCCGATATTAAACAGGGATCCTCCAGACTGTGACCCGGACTTTGAGAATCCAGGCACGGAGGTAAGGGGAAACTGTGGCAACCCGGGAATGGGCATGATGTTCTTCTGCAGCTACATCATCATTTCATTCTTAGTGGTGGTCAACATGTACATTGCCATCATCTTGGAGAACTTCAATGTGGCACAGGAGGAGAGCGGCGATGCACTCTGTGAGGAAGACTTTGAAATGTTCAATGAAACCTGGGAGAAGTTTGACATGAACGGATCGATGTTCATTGAGTACAGCCAGCTCTCAGATTTCTGCGATACCTTGCAGGAACCCTTGAGGATTGCCAAACCCAACCGGATTCGCCTGATTGAAATGGATCTCCCGCTGGTTATTGGAGACCGGATCCACTGCCTGGATGTTATGTTGGCCGTTACACAGAATGTATTGGGAGACACAGTCGAGATGGCGGCAATGCGGGAAAGCATTAAAGCAAAGTTCATCCTGAGCAATCCCACCTCTGACTCCTTTGCACCGATTACCACAACTGTGCGCCACAAAGAGGAGCAGAGGGCTTCTGTAGTCCTTCAGAGGGCTTACCGAGGCCATCTCCTGAAGCGCTGCGTTTGCCATGCTGCGTTCATGCATCGATCAAAGAGGATGGGTAGAAATGATGAAGGTGAGGATCCACCTGAAAAAGAGGGGCTGCTTGCAAGAAGGTTAGGGGTGCTCTATGGGAGTAATGCAGACCTCGCTGAAGAATTGGAGCGAGAGGCTTTAGAAACTCTAACAAGCCGGCAGGCTGTCGATCCTGACACAGTGTCGTATTATGAAGAGGCCCTGGGTGCTCAGGAGCCTCCTGAGCCAAACGTAATAGTTGTCCCTGTAGAAATTACAAATGAACTTTTATTACATTCTGCCCCCAGCCGGTATCTCTTCGCCTTACAAGCAAACCTGAGAGAGTCAATTGTATAACAAGATCCACATCATCTCTAACTATGGCTTGTCCTCTTTTGTTTTTTTGTAGTAGACTATAAGCTAAAGAAATGTGTGTTTTTTTTAAAGTGGGTTTTGTGAAGTAGTCCGTGTCTCATTTGAGACGCTTCCCTGATGGTTGAGCTAATGCTAAGCGCTACTGAGAACATGACAACACAAAAGCAAATCTTTCATAGTATTCTCTTAAACAACTAAAACCTAAAGGTTTAATTTCTAATTAGATTTTCTTGCAGCTTATGCTGTGTCATGATTACATGGAAACCATGCTGTTTTTAATGCACCTCTGACTGTGTTACTATTGAATGCTCTGCAGCTGACAATGTAAACAACTATCTAATGCTGATGTCATGATGTTTATTTATCCACGACTGAAGTGCAATGAGGATTTTTAGGTTTGAGTTGTTTTAGATGGTGAAATATCTTCTAATCGCCCTGTTCTGACTAGCTTTTAGCATTAACTCATCTGTAAAGAAAAAGCCTCTGATTTTCCAAATTAAACACTGTTTTCTGTCTACTGCGAGTAAAACACTATCTACAAACATTTAAGGTAACCCTAACCCAATTTATTGAACAAAGTATTGCATTTCAATGCAAAATTATTATTTGTTAACTTTTCCACATTATATAAAAAGTTACACTCTGGTAGCAAAGGTTCAGCCCTTATTCATATACCCCAAACAAGCTTTTCCTGTATTTTTTTAAGATGGTTTCTACGTCTGATTTGGAGTTAAATATGAAACTGGACTGCATTTGCAAAAAAACAAATTACAATATTGAACAGGAAAATTAAAAAGAAAAGTAAATGTCTTCATTTAAATCTATAAATTAAGGAAGTATAAACGATTTCTCTGAATTTCTTTCTTGTTTTGTTGTAGTTTTGTCTTAACTGGCAGCCATTAAACAGCACTAAAGTTTGTCGTTGGGGGATGAAGTATGGACCAGAATTTTGAGATTTTATAGATTTCAGAAATTATCATAAATACTAGAGCAAGCTACAATGGCATCTTGGTACAGTTTAATGCTACATTTAAGTCTTTTAGGTCAACAATAACTTTGTTTTTGACCATGCTACTGCCAACAAAATGGCTGTTACCATGCTACGCTTTTGGCTACACAAAGAGAAACCTAAATATTATGACACCGTCCTCCATTGGACTGTCAAACATTAAAACTGATGAAAAGTGAAATTAAAGTTACAGTATTTTGTGGTTAAAGGTTATGGATGCCGTCCCTTTTTGTTTTAATTAATCAAATATGTATCAGACTAATTCATGTCCACGGCTTCCTTACTGTAATGGATATTACAGGTCGGTCGGCGTGGACAGAAGTGTTTTATTTCTTGTCATCAGACATTTAATGCTTTTCCGCAGGAAATTTGTTTTGTACATATGTAAATTAGTAAGATTGAAAAATGGGAATCTGGTCCTGAATTTTTCCAGTAAACCAGTGCAACTCCGATCTCTGTTCAGTGTAACTAGTTAGCTCACGGCGTTGCCATCTGTCCCAGTCTGGCTCAGTCGGAGAGGTCCAGTTTATATTGCACTAATTAAATCCCTTCCAGATCCAAAGCAGAGAAATCGTCCTTGTAGACTGAAACATCTTTGTGTTTTGTGATGTTTCCTTCAAGAATATGTGCATGTCTTTACATGTTTTATCTGTTTTCCCTCCTTTTTAATAGAAAACAAAGCTATTTGTTTTTTGGGACTTGATCTTTTCTGAATTTAAAATATTAAAAAGTAGCTGGAGGGTTGTCTTAGTGAGGTGCATGACTCTAAAGTCAGAGCAATACATGAATTTCCAAGTTGGAGATCTGAAATTCTATTAGTATATTTTTAAAAAACACCTTTTTAAGTTGAGGTAAGAACTTTCATGTTTGGTGGATGTAGTCCAATTATGTCCCCATGTAGAAAAGTTTGTCTGTACGAGTCTTAACTGCATTTCAAATGTCTTACTTTGAATATTTGCCACTGTGTAGAGGTTTTAGGCATTCGGTGTCAAAGATATAACACGTTGACAGGTTGTTTTCATCTGCTTCTACTTGAAGGAAGCCAATTTTTTCAACAGAATATCTTTGAACATGTGCTGTAAGCACCTACTCTTTAATCATCATTCATTTTATAATACGCACAATTACCGTACTCATAATTACAGCCCTCATTTGTTTCTCTGGCCGTACACAACCTCATTAATATAATACTAACAATACTGTAATATATAAGTCAATGTAAATGAAAACAAAACAATCACAAATCCTTATCAAACACTGAAACTGAGAACTTGTATGCAACTTCAAACTGAAGCCCTCTCTGAGCCCTTCCAGCAGTTTCCACTGCAGTGTGTTGTCAGTTTTTAGGATATTGTTGTGTTTAACGGTTCAAAGAAGTAGTTTTAAACTGATTCTCAGCTTTCACCATGGCACACAGTATTTTTGCTTATTTTTTGTTAATTTTTTTTCTAAATCAGATAGAAACCATTAACTTGTTCAAACTTGTAGTCAAAATCCTTCTCAAAGTGGTGACCCCCTAGTTAAATTATGATGCACATTTTTTAAGTGTCCCTTTTCCAATTTTTTGCTGATTAATGATTATATTGTAAAATGCTTAACATAACATCTGAAATGCCTGGAACCTTCTGCGCAGTTCTGTTTAAACGTGAATATCATAAGCACTTTTACAGTTTTATAAAAAAAAAATTATAGCACACCACTGTACAACTCTTATGTTTATCCTTTAGTTCATGCATACAGCTCTGCTTAAAACACCGGCCTTAGTTAAAACCAGAAATTATGAACGTTATCTCCACAAGGGGTCTCTGTCATATTTGGTTGCTGCAATTTATTCCTGTCAGAAGTCAGTAATACAATCTGCAGCTCTCCCACGTGAGACTGAGACACTGCTGCAACACTTAAAATCTCCTCTGGTGGTGCAGTCGTGTCTTTCTGACAGCGTCCTCCTTTTTGTTTACATTTCTACTGGAGGGAAAAGGCTTGTGGGGAATTCTACATGCCTGTATACTGCCTGTATATACTTGTTTTTTCTTTTTTTTTGTTTTTTGTGTATTATATATTTATATCATTTTGTTATTGTAAAACTTGTAACTATATTGTTCAAATAAATCATTTCCTGTAGGTTTTAGTTGGTTTGAGTTCATGTTTTCATTGAACGAAGCAGTGTGGCGCCCTCTGGTGGCGATAAAGTGTTCTGCTGTCGCTTATAGGCCCGCTGTGACACCGTAGGTTAAAAGCATACTATTTTCAAGTAAAATAAGACCATAACTGAATTAATTCCAGCCATTGAGCAATTAGCCTGAATTAGATTTGTTATGTTCTTGTTAGTGTTAGATTACATGCTTTATGTGGGTTGCATATTTATAAGTTCACATTAATATTTGAGGATTTGTTTCAGCAGGCCAAAATTAAGCAGAGTTGCTGTTTCACTTTCATAGTTTCAGTGTTTTAATATTAGGACTTGCCTGACGATGGGTCTGAAGTGAGTTAAACTGTACGGTGTGGTTCATGCTCTAAGTTTTTGTTGAGTTTCACGAGACAGTGAAAATCTATTGTAGAGATGGTCTGTTTTTTGGAAACTGTTTTCTCTCAGTAAAGCAGCAAATTCTCATTTTCCTCAAACTGCAATAATCTCTGTTGTAAATGAATATTAATAAAGTCACTGCTATTTAACTTGTGTAGTGAAGCTCCACTAACAGCAGCCTTCAGCTTAGACCAAAGTTTTTCTGGGGCAGCCACTACTTCTTCTAAAGAAAGATCAACTAAAGAAACTATTTTAAATTTCCAGCTTGAGTTAAGGCTCGCGGGAGGGAGGGAGATACAGTATTTGCATTTGGTAGAAATACTGTAAAAGTTTATCTCTTGTTCACACATTGCCAATGAAACCCAGACAGCCGACAAAGCTGATGCTAAACAGAGAAAATCAACCTTGAAAAAAAATGAGGGGAAATTAGATAAGCTTGGCTGATCTGAAACCTTCACCCCTGGGTGCATATGGATTGCATAACAAAGGTCTGAGGGCATATTGGAGAGTGTTTCAGACTGCACGCTGATTTTAATCATGAATGAATACAAACATTTATTTATCTCCTCAAAAGCAGTAGTCCACAGATACGTCAGACGGGGGATCAGCAGTTTTTATTTCCCTTAGTTTTACTGCTACATTACAAAAGATGAAAACAGGAGGTTCATCCTAACAATGAAACAAATCTTTTTTTGGCAAACTTTTAAGGCAATCCACCCAAACTGGGCCATCGACCAATCCCAAAGATTGGAATCATGAATGAGCATGTCCGATGTTCATCATGCAGAGGTAAACTGAAAGTAAACGACAAGCTGTGAGGGGCTGCAGTGCGTACAGTAGTCATGATGATACAGAATCAAGTTAATCTTCAATCAGAGCTAAAACTACCAGGAACATTTCACTTTTAAATTGGAGAGATTTTGTTGTTTATAATATATATAATGACAGTTTGGCATTATGTTGCCTAAACACGCAAAAAAAATAATGTGAACTGTTTGGATTTTTAAATTTTAACTACAATGACTATCCCTGGCATCCTGTGACATATGAAGACATAATTCCCACACGTTGTCCCACTGAAGCAGCCATGAAAGCTGTTTGTTCATACCCTGAAATACAAAATGCTGTGGTACAGTACATACAACCCTATAAGCACGAGGAGGGAAGTAAGCCTACATGAGGCCTACATGAGGCTGCTTCATGTAGGCGCCTTCATTCTGGAACAATGTCATTGTTAACCTTTCGCCTAACAAGCATAAGGAGGATGGAGGTGATGTGGGTGGATGTAAAGTCCAGCTAAACCATTGCCATTTGTCTATTTGCCACTTCCTGTTTGAATTTAGATATATTTGGTCTAATAGAGGAAAGTCACAGCTTGGTATAAAACATGTTAAATGCCAGCTCTAATCTGCATTGATGCGGTTTTACAGATTGCTGTGGTTACGTCTAAAATCAAGTAACAACAAAACTTGTCCTGGATGGATTTAGGCTATAATATCACCAGGTAAGGGTTAAAAATGTCAAAAAGAATCCAGTAGGATTTGACACAGTTTTTTACTTTCATATATAGTTTTTCTCTGGAATTCTAAAGGGTCTGAAATCCCTTCCCATAAAAGTCTGCAGCCTAAATTCCTGGTGGAACATAAACCAAACCTGCACGCTTCCATCAGAAAGATGAAAGTAGTGCCTTCTGAGGAAGGTGTTCATATTTAAAACCTCACCAAGAGGTGGTCATGCATTAAATGTCCCTTCTTTAAAAAAGGAGAATGAGACATCACGTCACACACAGAATCAAAATGTCTCAATGTGTACAATATATCCATTGAGCAGAGTTACGACAGAGCTGCTCTTTTTTTACTCAGAGTTAATGACTACGATTCATCAAGAGTCACTGTGAGGATTACATCCTGCTCAGATGTATTTTGACCTGAATATCAAACCAGTGACCTTTTAGATTGAACAGTGGTCACCCTATGGCTACAGAAACTTTTCATCCTCCATTGTCTTTTTTTAAATCATGTTTATAAAGCAACAAAAGCTTCATCACATTCTTATGTGATGACTTATTCAATAGTTGATTTTTTTGTAACTACTACTGTCATCTCCTTTTGGCTTGTGTTCACTATAAAACAAACTAAAAGTGCCTACTGTATCTTGTAACGTTTTCCTGGGCCTCTTTAACCCATTTCGTGTTACAGAACGCAGGACTCAAAATCGAAGACATTTGTCTGCTTTTGTATGATGTAAATATGAAAAAAAAAGATAAAATGAAGCCTTACAATTACAATAAACATATATTATGTTGTTTTTCTTAAACCGGCCCTTCACAATGATTTTAATTAATAGATTCTCAGATTAACAACACTGTCTTGTCTATCTCTTAATAATGTTCTTTAATGTTAAATGAGTGGTTTGTTTTGAGTCAATTCAGTCCTCTGATGCAGCCTTCTTCCCCTTATTTGCATCAACTTGAAGTGAGCGTATCAGAAAGCTGCACACCCACTTGTGCTTCTCCTCCTTGTGGACAACCTTTTGAGGACAGCAAAGAGACTTCGACACACTTCTGGTGTCAGCTTATGAAACATTTTTCTTTTGCATGCCATCATGCGCTGGATTCTCGCTGGATGCTGTGGGCTCGCATTAATAAGTATAACAGGTAAATGTAAACTTTTGTATCATTATCAATGCAATATGTGACTTAAAAAGAAAATCAATGCAAACGCTTGCAACTCTGGAAGTATTCGAAGTATCTTAGAGCAAACAGTTAATATGTGAATATACTTACAGTTTGGAAATCCTATTAAATACTTTAAAAAATCATCTGATCATAGTATTTCTTCTGTTAAACCGCAGCTACACTGCATACTAGTGTTTTGCATGTTATTTTTGACTTCATGGTACCATTACTTCCTGACCATCTGGGAGAAAAGAGGAAGTTCTCCTCTGAGACAAAGACTATCATGATATTGTCATGTTGATGAAGAATCTTCATTTCTAACATTCTACTTTTTCTCATGTCTACTTTAGCAAACTAATATAACAAATGTCACATTAAATTTTGAAAATCAAATCTCATCCTATCAAAGGTTACTTCGGACTAACAGTAAACTGTCTAAAACTGTTTTGTGCCATCAGCCAATAATCCACGGATATTCCAGTAAATGAAATAACATATAAAAAAGCAGAAAACTGAATATTTAACTTGTGAAAAACTAAGGTTTCAGTGAAAAATCCTCAAAAACACTTCTGCTAAAACTTTTGTTACTCATCCTGAAAAGAGACGTTAAATTAGACCATCTTAGAAGTTAAACTGTCATCTTTTAGTGTAAATAACTGACTTTGCCTTCATATTAATTAATCTCTTACAATACTGTATACTGTTTTGAAAACATTGATGTCAGATATGTCAAGTCTTAATTTACTCAGGTTTGTGTAAGAACAGGGATGCACACATCCCATATGTTGGCCTGACACTGGTGTCAGCTGTTTATCTTAAAACATTTTTGTGAAATGTTTTGATTCAGGCTATGTGAACCATTGTTATGGAAGAATTTTGTTTGTATTCATACAAATTCTGCAGAGATGGGATGAAATACTTTGTGGCTGTTTAATTTATTAATAATGTATGTTTATTGTTTCCTTGGTAAACTGAAAAAACTGTTGCTGTAGTGAAAATCTAATATCCCCATCAACAATATGATTATTTTTACAATATTTATGTTTTTTTTTAATTCCCTGAGTGGTATCCTAGAACTTTTTTCAGGTAGGCTATTTTTTCTTTTTCTTTTTTTAATTTTAGCCATTTAATCATCACTGACGGAGTTGTGCAACAGGACTTCAGAAAAAAAAGGATATTTGTTGGTCCAGCCCGCTTATCCCAGCAAAAAGCGAGCAAGAGGCAGGCTACAGCCTGGACAGGTTCCATGGCCATTTAGCTTTGCATGCATATCTTTGGACAGTGGAAAGAAAGAAGAATAGTCAGAGAAATTCCAGTTTTCGTTTACGGGTGGCCATATCCTATTTGTCCTTTTCCTTTTTATTTACCAACACGTTTGCAGTAACTTTGCTCTTCTGTTTCATGTCTGCTCTGCCATTTGTACGATGATTGCTTTGAGACATCCTAATTGTTCTACATCGCAAAATGTTTTCCAATTTTTTACAAAGAAATGCATGACCTTTCTCAACATTGAATTTGAATTGCATTAATGATTGTTACAGCATTGTCTTTTATTTTTCTGTTTTCTGCACAGTGTCCCTGCAGATCACACAGAGACCCCGGTTCTATGGTCTGAAGACTAGAACTCCTGTCAGCATTTACTGTCTCCTCCCAAAGTCAAGCATCCCAAGCACTGCGGTGTGGTACAAGGCGGAAGAGTACGATGGGCAACAGCGCATGATATCTGAGTCTAGCAGGATCGGTTTTCGCAACCAAAGCGTGATCAGAAATGGCATCCTCTACCTCCTCAAAGGTGATATAGAGGACAGTGGAGTATATTTCTGTGGAATAAACGGAACAAAAGGACTTGGAACTGAAGTGCAGATAGTCAGTAAGTGCAGAGGCCTTTGATCTGCAGATGCAGAACAACTTTTAAGGTTTTTCACTGTTTATGTTTTGCTGTCTTGTAGGACGTATTAACCCTCAGCAGGCAATGTACAGAACCAAGATGAAGGATGGTCTCATTGTCCTCCAGGGGCTTCTGCTGGCTGCGTGCATTGCTGCCGCACTGCTACGCCAACAAAGACTGGTGAGGAATTACCTGAAAAAAACACCTGAGAATAACCTGTATTTTACCAAACTGTACTGGTGGGGTTACTTCAGGACTTGCTGTAGATCACTGCATAATATTTTGATGCATTTGTTTTAAAACAATAGAAGATATTTTTTTTATTTGTCAGTCAATTGAACAGCACATACATACATACAGGTATCATGACCTATTCATATATAACAGAGTCCAATGTTGTCTGCATTGCTTTCATTTTAAATATGATCGAAGAGTGAAATAACAAATATGGATTTCTGATCAGTCAAACCAGCTATTCTAAAACCAGAGGATTTCCAGAGTGCATATTTGTAGAGTTAAAAAAGTCAGAAAACCTTTGGCCACCTGATTCGTCAATAACCTCAAATCCGCAAATTGTGTAAAAATTGTAGGAAACCAAAAATGCAGTCCAGTTATTTCAATAAAATAAATTCCACCCGGGTTGAAGAAATAAAGTCTTCAGTTCAATTAGTGTTACCAGAATACATGGTATATACAGCACATTATGTTCACATATAAGCAGGATCCATGGCTAAGCTGGAGGAAGATCTTTTATCCTTAAAACGTGTGTAAGTGGATGTTGTTGTTGGAACAACATCAGTGTACAGCTGACCATGAGCATTAGCTGACTGACTGAAACTGAACCAGTCAGGGTCCCTGCCTTTACAGAAATGAGAAGCCCTACGTTTTTTAAATGATATAAGCAACAAAACAGCTGCTTTTTAAAAACCTGTCACATCCATGCTGTAGTGTAGCTGGACCAGTGTGTTAAGTTATCCTGTTTTATAAGAAGGAAAATGATGTTATTGTTCTAACTGTAAACAAATACAGCTCCATGATGAAATTATTATTTATTATTATTAAATTATTATTTATTTTTGGAATGATGCAGCTGAACCTCTGTGCAAGATGTTAATGTTGTCTCTGCAACTACACACAGTTCAAAAACAGCCATTTTGCCAGAGTTTGACACCATTTGCTCTTAAAGTCCCCAAAAGATTTCGGCTTTTCCAAAGTGTAAGTGACATTGGCTAACAAGTCAGTTTATGTGACTTCCAACGCATTAAGACGGCTGGGAAAGGTCTAGAACATAACCGGCAAAATACCAGCGTTCATCATTCAATGAAGTGTAAATATAAACAGTAATTTACTCTGTTTGATGAAGGGAAATATCTCTTCCTCATTTCATTTTGTTTATTGTCTTACATCTATCTTTGTTGGCGAGAACGGCTCAAACTTGACCTGTTTTAACTATTTTGGAGAAACAATTTCAAGAACTACCTTCACATTTCCAGCCATTCATGTTCTTTCTGGTGTTATACATTTTATTTTCTTTCTTTTGGGCTACAAATGTTTCTGAAATGAATTCCTTGTCTTTTGTCTTTCAAACAGATTGAAAGGAGGGACACCATCTACGAAGAGCCTGAAAATGACCACATCTATGAGGTTTGGTTGCTGTTTTATTACCAAAGACATTACCATTTCTTTTCACCATGCTTTAATTTGTGTGGTTATGCAACGGTGAACATGCCTCACAGCTGTGCAGTTTTTACATAAAAAGTACAATGCTGAGAGTTACAGTAAAAAAAAAAAGAAAAAAAACAGGACATGCAGTCTCCTTGCACCACTGAGCCCCCAACCACAATTATATCTTAATCCACAGTCAGAGTTGCAGTCAGGTTAGTGTTATTAAAGTTCTTAAGGAAATGAATAGATAAGAGAAACAACATTTTTAGTCGTAGATTCTGGTTTAAATCTGTAATTAAAACACTTTAGTCTTTTAATCTACAACTGTATTCAAATGAAGCATTGATGCAAAGCTTTTAACTTTTTACAAAATATTACTGATGCAAAATGCAGCACATTGCAAAATATTCAGTTTCCCTTTTACCAAAGAAACATGAGACCCTTTCCCTGACAGAATATGGCTGTAACATTCAAGCCAAATCAATCTTCCTGTTACCAAGCGTTCATTTTTGTGGTTATACAGTAATATAACAGCAAACCATTTATGCAAATAGTATTAGCTGTTTTAGTGATGTAAATGTCATCCATCTGACATTTAGCAGACACATTTTTAACCAGAAGTCATTTCTGAATCCAATATGCAAATAAAAACTGCTGCTGTGATGCATGTCCAAACTTATAGTCATTTATGTCATCACATCTCTATATAATGTTACTTAAATACTAAACTTTGTATGGAAATCACATTTTTACATGGAAAAAGAACTTAAGTGGACATATTTCCGATTCTCAGGGCTTGGCGATAGAGTCGTGTGGAGGAGGTTTGTATGAGGATCTGACCGTGTACACTCGAGCTGAAGGAACTGAGGCCCCATGGGAGTGAGACAAACACCTACAACAGCTTAATAAATACTGACCACATGTTCCTAACGATAAGTCGTGATGTAGAAATTATTATGCCCTCTCGTGTTATAAGTGAGTCGGGCACAATTTTCAGTAGAAGTGCAAACATGTGCTTATTCTCAACATATTTAAGTCCTGGCTGCTGTTTGTGATCTTAATCGTGCTGTTTGACCTGAAGGCTAAGGTTTTAGCTGACATTTTTGGTGCTTCAAGGAGTTTTTGTATAAATTCTGTGATGTTTGATTTTATGATTTTTCTAACTTGACAGTTTGATATCAGCTTTTTTTTGTGGCCTAACTGTGCATTAGCAAAAAAAAAAAACTAACTTTGCTAAAGCAGATTTCTTTCTGTGTGCATTGCTTTCTTTGATGTTACAATAAACATAATTCAGTTTGCTGAATAAAAAGTCAATTTTATTGTCTTTCACATGAAAACATGAAAATAAGTTTTACAGAATGGAGCCTGTGTGGATTTAACTTAACTTTAAACATTCAGAAATAGTCAATACATAGATGGATGAATAAATGAATAAATTAATTAATAAATAAGTAAATAAATAAAAACACAAGTGCACAGGCTAATTTATCCTTCATGTGACAGATAACAGATCTTAGTTGGATGTCAATAAAAATGAAAGCAGCTGTAAATGGGTTTTGATTTCCCTCCTGATCAGCTCCCAGGCTTTAGCGCTGTGGCCCTGCAAACACAACAATGTTGTCACTCTCAAAACCAGAATTAAAGAAGATAGGTAGATTCTGAAGAACATGCGCATGCTTACCATTTGCATGAAGACAGTTCGTGAGAGCCTCTTGAAATACATGTGCAGCCTCCTGTTTGTCCTCTTGTGGCTTCCAATCTAAGTAAGAAAACCAGAGATGTTTTGTCTATTCATTTTTATTACACTGAAATAACAGTTTTAAATATGAGATTCCTGCAGATCCAAAGCCATAAATCATGAATTCCTTACACAGAACTGCATCTCTTCAACCTGTTTGTTTACAACATTGAGGAAATGCTCCACAGTACTCTCCTCCCAGGATGAAGAGCTGTCATCCTCCTCAAGTAGGGTAGACACTTCCTTCAGAACCTGAACTGCGAAAGTGAGTTTATTCTCAACCTGAGAAAAAGAGCAGATTACATGTAGAAAACAGAATATGGTAAACTGAATAACAGTTATGTTGATGATTATGACAAAGAGTGCCAAAGGTGGAGGACTTACTGATGCTTTGGAGGCCAGGTTGTACAGATGATGAGGGATAGCCACCTCTGGGGTTCCCAGTGCATCTTCACTGTGTGAGGAAGCCTGTATCACAAAGACATCATTAGGAAACAGACACTGAATGTAGACAGTTCATTGCTAAATCAGAGCACTCACCATCATGTCTATGAGAACCAAGGAGCTCTCGCTGTACTGTCTGAATTTGTGATCCATCCATCTGCAGCTCAGCGAGGAGCCTGCGCCGCAAACAGCGAGAATCAGGCAAGTAAAGAGAATCTGGTTCAGCATTTTCTCAGAAGAAGGACGTTCAAATTGTCTTATGAAGTAATTTCAGATATCTGCTGGTGGTCTGCTGGTCCGGACCTGCAGCGGCCCTTTTTAAAGCAGAGCTTCCACACATTTCAGTTTCCGCACATACACCTGTAGGGAAAGCAGCGGCTTTCACCTCAATCTGCTACGAGGGTTAAGTCACATAGACTATTTCGCATCCCAACGAAAATGAATGAATGAATGAATTACTAAATAAATAGATAAAGAAATCGTTTTAACAAGTAAAATAATTGAATGTATAAGCTCTCCATTTTCTTATCATTTTGCTTTAGTTTAGTTCTTATTTTGTATAAGACGTATTTAACTGAAAAAAGACATAGTGCTCTTTGGTCTAGTAATTTATATGTAAATATTTAATTTACATAATTTACATATATATATATATATATACATATGCGTGTGTGTG
>JAVQJG010280423.1:0-22750 GCA_036024015.1 Craterocephalus amniculus
ATGTTGTAACTAGTATGGATTAAATGGTTTTCTGTATATGGTATATTGTGTCCCTACCCCCACTCCCCACACCTCTCTCTCCCCTCCTTCTTCTCTCTCTCTTCTCTCCATCTGTCCCCTCCAGTCGAGTCCAGCAATAAGATCTTGAATTAATAAAGTTTTTCTCGTCAAGAGAGACTTTATACATGCAGTATAAATCCCTTATTGATAGAGTAAATTTGCCCAGCACCAAATAGCAGCCAGATAATCATTCTGCTTGCAACAATGCTGGACAAGACAGGTTTAAAAAAAATAAAAAATAAAAAATAATCTATCTAATATATACACATATGCACCTCTTTCTCCCACGAGATGCTACCTACTTTACAGAATTATTTCCTGATATTGTGCCCTGTAGAAAGAGGCCAGGAGACAACCTAACAAGAACTCTGAACCATCTTAAACTACATGTACAACTATAGCCCTATCTCAGCTATCATTTTCCAACAGTGGTCCAACACGTAACACACACTCATCCACCTGTGCATGTCATGCTCATTTTATCCCCACTTGAAACATTTTAACTTCTTAATTTGGGACAGCTAACACCGGGAGGAATAATATTTTAGAAGCAAACTGCTACTTTAAACGGCTAAAGTAAACTCAAAGCTCCCTACTTTAAAGTGTAAAGTTTGCTGCAAAGTCATTAGTTTCTTACTATGTCACATTTTATTTGTAATGGTCATCCAGGAAGGTACAATTGAGCAAGTACATTAACTTTATTATTGTGTTTTTTTTATTGTAACTGTGGAGACATGTAGGTGACCAGCATGTATTGTTTTAAATCTATCGACCCTAAGCTGTTTTATAGATTCTATCTAGTTGAAAACCACTTGTATTTTATATGTACTTACAGTATTCATATAGAATAGAATTCAACAAAGTATATCAAGTCAAAGAGGGACAATCTAAACAAAGACAAGTTACATTGACATTGTAAAATAAAACCCAGCACAATATAAAAAAAGTAAAGCATTACACAGTTGACCAATTTTTTTTTTTAAATAGACAATATGCTAAATTAAAGTACCTGCATTCTATTATTGCTTTGGGAGAAATCTTATTTTTACAGAAGGGGGAAAAAAATCTATTACAAATTAAATCAAAATGAAAGAAAACATTTTTGATGTACCTGTGTAGCTTGAAATTTCAGAGGAGCAGTTTGGTGGATGGATTTGTTTCATTTTCTTCAGACAGTAATGTTGCCTATCGATTTTCAGCCTGTCTTTGATAGCCTCTCTGAGGAGTTTGATTGTAGAGTTCCACTTTGATTGGTCACTCCAGGAAGCAACAAGAACATATTGCCGATACCTTTATTCAAATCCTGTGTTTTCTGCTGTGTCTGAATGTCTTTGTGCTTGTGTGGACACATCTTGTGTGAGTGAGCTAAGGCAGATCTCTGTCTATGTAGGCCTACCTGTAACCGTCCTTCAGCTAGAGCTAAATACAACAGTATTTTGCTTCAGGACATACTGACATGAGACATGGCTATGAGTCATAGGAACACCTGTGTTTCTCCCAGGTAGAGTGACTACTGGTAAGTCAATACTTCTGAAACCAACATAAAGTAAAATTGTTTTCCAGTCAGTCATGTCAGTCAGTCATTTAAACCATAGCTCATATTGAGATAAAACAGAAGAATGTGGAGGAATAGGTGAAAACAAAATGCTGCTATGCAGCTGTAAATGTGTCAGCAGTAAGCACATTCTCTGGTGATAGTTTTAATGTTCTGAATTTTAGTTCAAAGAATTTCTTCTGCTATGACAGATTGTGAACAAAGAGATTAAAGGGAAAAAGTGAAATTGCCATGGTAACATTGGCCTTTTGTGAGAAATGGTGTCACGGTAGTATCACACATGCCTGTCTGTGCAAAAAACACAAACACTATGTCGAGGCTGAATCACAAGGTCTTAAAGCTCCAAGTCTCATCACATAAACAGCATTTAATCCCAATTTAAAGGAAATGGTTTATGTTAGTAAAACACAGAAATCTGTTATTTGTCAAAGGCTGAAAGAGAACGTTGTCGATTTATGTGCATTCTGTTAAAATATTTATTCCTATTCCAATTTTTCCAGTAAGTGGAGTTGATGGAGTTCAAACAGCAAGATTCAACACCCTATCCCAGCAATTATCAGGCTGAGAGGCAGGGTACACCCTGGACAGGTCGTCGGTCTATCGCAGCAAACTGAATTTGTGAACACAAAATCAAGTTAAACTGATGCATTGGTTAGTGTCTTCAGGGATAGCCGACACTATGCCTCTCCATACACAGCACCAGCTCTTTGCTCTGCAGTGATTTGACTGAAGCATTTTTAATGTGTTGATGCCATTAAGTCTTTCAGGTAAGCCTCCTCAAATCATCCCATCATTTTCTCATTGTCAGTCATTTTCTGTTGTTGAAAGTTTGATATATTCATACTTTTGTGCCGTTTCAACAATGACAGATCTTGATGTTTACACCTGCTCTTACCTCCCTTTCACCTTGATGATCGCTTCCCAGAAGTCTTTGAACCTGATACCATAGCTGTCACATGTGGTAAAACAAACCAACGCTGGCTCTACCCTCTCTTTCTCTCTGCCCAGTTGGAATCTGTTCATTTTCCTTTTTTCTTTCACTGTGTGAAACCTGCTGTCTTTGTAGTTGGATAACAATGCAAAGACAAATATATCCTAGAGTGGCTGGCATGCTCTCTGTCATTACCAGCTCTCCTAATGAGGTGTTTATATTCCTTTTTCTAATCTATATAGTAGTCACTGACAGGGTTGAGCCTTTGTAGTCAGATAATGTGATCTCCTCTAACACATTGGCCTTCCAACATGAAAGGGCTCAGTTGTTCTGTGTGTGAAAGGCTTTCCATGTTGCTCTGGAAGGTCTTTATTAATAATTACACATTGGACTGTTTCACTACTGACTGAATAGAATAGAAATAGAAATAGAAATCTGAAAAGAAAAAGAATCTTCAGAGAGAGTGAAAAAATACTTGAAAGACAGCATTATTCTTTGATTTACCAAAATTGGAAAGGTGACTAAGAAGAAATAGGTTACTTGACTTCTTTCTTAACTGGTTATGGTTTGATTTTATTTGATTGATCCTCATGGAGCAATTGGTCATCATCAGGGGATACATTGATTCACATTTGCTTATTTGCCTCAAAAACAAATATCAAAGTATCTTAAAAACCTCTTAACATCCACCTGTTTTAGGAACTCTCATTTATTTTGCAAAGCTTACAGCAAATTAAGTCTCAGTTTTTGTAAACCATGTCCATAGCGGCAAAGGTTTTATTGTAATACCTGCAATATTGATTGAAAAAACATATATTGGAGCTCTGATGATGAGGTGGATGTTAAGAGGTTTAAGATCCTGTGGAGAAACCTCAACCATCCTGAGATGGTAGTGAAAGAAAATGAGTTCAGTACGAATCCAGATTTGAACTCCAAAAAGAATTTGTTCTTACCTCAAGGTCACTCGATTGAGATGCCTTGATTTATTTCTGGCCATATGTTAGAAACACCTGAATGCAGATCTGAGTGGCTGGGAAAGCTTCAGATGAAGGAAGCTTGATCTTGGTTGTTAATGATATAAGATTATATTATTACATCTGGAATGTGGCCAATAGGAAAATATATTCTGGAGGCCAACCTGCTTTTGACCATTATTATTCTTGTTAAATCCTGGATTTATTTCATCACTACTCTACATATTTTCATCCCCACTGTTTAATGGTTTTATTCAACAAAAACATCAACGGGTGATTTAGCCTGGTCATATGTTTATATGGCAAATAATTTTTAGCTTTTTAGAAAACTATGCCATTCTTCATCTTTCCAATATACAAGCAGGGCCAGGGAAGACCGGAGCTGTCTGCATACTAACAAAGTGTTAATGCAGTGTTAGACTTGCATCACCAAAGTGCCTTACATATGTACATACTGCATCATTCAATTATCAGAATACATTTTTTGTGTCTTATCTGGGTTTGTGTGGGTTTGATGCTTGCATGTCAGCTGTCAATCAAAGGTGTCTGCTCTGTGAAAATGCATATAGAGCTATGTACATCCTTGATATTGAAACAGAGTATTTCAATATCAAAGACATGCATAGCTCTACTAGTATTTATACTGGTGTGTAAATTATTTTTGTAGTCTTGTCAATTTAATCCCTTTATATTTATATCTGTCATAATAAGGGCTCACATGTTTAATTACCATCACAGAGCAAATGACATAACTATATCTTCTGCTCCCTCACACCTGTTCAGTTTAGGATGTTAAAGGCAATTGACACATTTGTATAACAATATAGGTTCACATGTATATAAACTATATGTGATGAAACTGTGTTATTTTATCATGTATACTGTACAGCATAATTTCACCAGGAGATTTTGCTTTAATTAGGATGCAAGGCCCAGTCTATCCAGTACAAATAAAGGGAGAGAAAGCTTATTTGCATAGTGACCCCATTAACCTATACTGATAACATAAACCACGGGGAATTCATTTAGTTAATATGATTTATTTTATTATCAAACTTTAGAAAAAGTGCTTCACTGTTAGCTACTAGTAACCTTATGAATGACTATAAGGATATTACCAACGCACTGGATGTGTGAAGTAGATGATTTTAAAGCTTTCAGCCGTGCCTTCTAAATTTTATTTTTTATATAGTGTAAAATTAAGACAGCATTTAATCTACAATAACTGGTGAGTTAAACATTACATTACATTTTCAATGTCTCAATTAATTCAACCAGCATATGAAGTGCCCCTACAAAAGAGACCACTGGGGACATACCCAATCACTACAACAATTTTTTCTTTCGGATAATTTCAAAATATAAAATTGTCATCCTGTTCACCAGAGTCCTCAGTCTGTTTGGTTTTGCAGAATCAGAAGCATAAATAATCTTTGAATCCCAGAGGGAAATTGTTGCAATTCAGGGCTCCTTAAATCAGATAAAGCACACTAAGAAAATGAAATTGAAAAATTAAGTTAGATAAAATGTAAATATACAGGCATTTAGATATATAATACTCATAAAAAAGGCGAGGGACCAGACCATGTCTTTGCAGTTGTGAAGTTTGAAGGAAACAGGAAGGAGCGTGATGGAATAAGTTTGCTGCTGATGCTCCTGAAGTTGTCCAGCATGTTGTGGAGAGGGTGTGAGAAGCTGTCCATAGTACAGCATCCTCACTGATCTCACTGTCAGAGAGTCCACCTCTAAACACACAGTATGAATGGCTCTATGGATAAGTTTGAATCTGTTGGTGAAAGGCAACTCCGGTCTGTTAACCCAGCACACAACAGCATAACGAAGGGCACTGGCCACCACAGACTCAAAGAAAATACCTTGAGCTGATAGAAACAGGGCTCACTGCTATTCTCTACTTGAGTATGTCCACAACCATTTCTTTATTTTTGCCATGTTGAGCTGCAGATGATTCTGATCGCACCACATGACAAAGTTCCTCTCCATCCTCTGACATACATCTAACTAGGGTCATCAGAAATGGCCGCTGCTAGACCGACAGGACTCTGCTTTGAGACGACAGCTGCTGCTACCAACGCAGCGACGTACAGCAGAATCAACAAGCTAGTAGAGGTTTAGAAATATATTCAAGGATAAAAATAGAGAGGAGACAGGCAGAGAAGACGTCTGTGTGCTGTGGGGGTGTAGGGGGAGGATGTATGAACTTTACGACAGTGAGCTCTCAAAGGAGACCAGTAGGGGGAGCTCCGAGCTGGAGTTGCACAGTTCTGCTTTAAATTAACTTGGAAATATAAATTGTAAACTGAAAACATAGTAAAAGTTTGTCAGTTTTTTCTGTGTTAGACATGTGATGGATTGACAACCTGTCATGCATGTACCCCAACTCTCCCCAGCAGCTGGAATAAACTCCAGTCCACTAACAGGATGAAGTGGGTGCAGAGAATGAATGGATGGCAGGTTGACAACCTTGCTATGGCACATTACCACCATCACCTGAAATGTTAGTTTGGATGTAGAAGTAGCTGCACTTGCACTTTAACGTGTGGAAATGCGTTGTTATTGCATTAACCATTTTTATTCATGCAGCTTAGAACTGAACACCTCCCACCAGGGTACTTTGTGTTGTAGTGTTTAACAGGCATATTATGACTTCTAATCTAAGAGCAGGAAACTGGGTGAAATAAACTGAGAAAAGAAGATAAAAAAATAGGATATAAGAAAGACATTTAAACTTTGCTTTAGCTGTGTACAGGCAAATGTGGTGACCCTGCGTAAAGTACTGATATCAACCACCATTTCTTAACATAACTAAGACACCGGTCTTCCCATCATTACATTTCTTTACATGAAGATAAAGAAACAGTGAAACTGAACTGCAATCAAACCATGAAAAGATATTATTTCCAGTAATTATTATACTTTGACCACATTATTCATATTTACTCCTTTATCTTCCAGTTCTGACTGTGCACTGCTTATCTCCTCCACTGCAGAGCTGTTGCATCCTTAATTGCTATGTGTGTCTGTCTGAGTGTAAATGCCAGCTGCATCTCTCAAACTAAAAGCCAGACTTTTACTCTGACCTTTAGACCCTCATCAACCCCTGTCTTTTTACACACACTTTGTCTCTCTCACATATACACAACGTCTGGCAGTGTGTCAGCTGGAAAGCTTCTGTTAAAACGAGTTGTTTTCACCCCCATTTAACCTGAAGGTAAATATCACATGTCTACCACCAGAACTCTCTTGACTGCTTCAGCTGTCTCAATTCACTTCATTTAAATTCTGTTAGCTTGTAAAAGTGCTTTAATATAATTTACTTTGGCAGTATTCAACTGACAGCTGAAGTTAAGGTGAACAATAAGAACTAAAAATTGATTTTTTCATTCATGAACAAAAAAGTGGCAGAAAAGTGCTTGTGGCTTGTGTCTGAGTTTCAGGCCTATATGTGGGTTTAACTTTCACTGATTTCCAAAGTGAAGTGTCAAATGATCAGAATTAGTTGATGAACACTGACAGTTTTCATCTTGTCTGACACAAGCTTGCTGAATAATCTGTTTTTTCTTAAATGATAACCTTAAAGAAATTAAGCCAAAGACCAATTTGGGAGCAGTCAGGTCTACAGTAGTCTCTGAATCCAACTGAGTGAAAGTGATGCGGTGCCATAGGAGACGACTGAGGCTGACTGCTGTTTTTGATAAGGGAAACCACTGAAAGTCAGTCTGCTGCCACCTGCCACGAGGCTAGAATCATAGTCCCTTCTGGAGGCACAGATGGATAGCTGAGAGCACCACTACTAATTACTCTAATTGGCACCTATAGGGCCTTTTCAAGGCAACACACATTTAGCTTTTCCAGCACATGAGAAGTTGATGTTGTCTTATTGCATACACATGGATATATCGGGTCATACAGTAGTCTTCTACATGACCTCTGACAATAATTTATATTGATCAAACCATCAAGAATGGATCAGATATTGGTGTTATATCTTGCTATGTTTTAGGTGAAAAGCCATGCCATGCTAAGAATGGCGGATGAATGACTGATTCATGTCTCTATTCACACCACACACATCTGAGTAAATTCACAATATTTCAGTGAATGGGAAGGCAGTTTAATAGAGAAGACCAAAGAGAAGAAACTTGCTTACAGTAAAAGGTTTAGAAGTTTATCTTATTCATATATATATATATTATTTTATTTATTTATTTATTTATTTTAGGATGACCCAACCTAACTACCAGTATCAATTCATTCACCTCTAAAATCAGGTGCAAACTTGGTAACAGGAGCAAAAACATCCTGCAGCTGATTAACAAAACCTGTTGCAAAATACTGGGAAGAATGGGTGCAAATGAATCAGCTTCACAGCGCCACGTGATTTACTAAACATGGAACCATCATGATGTGCTGGCTGTTTTTGTTCCTAGCACTTCTGAGACAGGGGTTAATTGGCTCAGCTGTACACAAACAGCTGCACTTGGTTAAGAGACAATGATCAAATGCAGCAGGATTGCAGAGGAGCATCAGTCTGATTCTGAACTTCAGGAACAAAGTATTTACGTAAAAAGAGATCATTTGTTTAAATGTTTAATTACAACTGTTGTTGAGACAAACATAATAGTTTTTATAGACATAACAAATATGAACATGCCTCTTTTTTCTATCATAAACAGAACATGTTTTAGTTTGTGCACAATCAACCGGGTATGAGAGTCATATTATATTATATATATAAGTGAAAGAGAAAGTGCGCTGTACCTGCTGCTCCGTATTGGTAAGAGATATTTCTTATGTTGGCCCCCAAACTGTCTTATTTGCTGAGGTTTTATTATAGCTTTGTTTTTGTTGTTGTTGTTGTCAATCTAATATCTTATCACTTCCTCAATTAATGTCTTTCTTTTTCTGACTGTATTTATTTATTTTTTTATTTTAAATCCACTTTAGATGCTTTGACAATAAAACCAGACAAGTCAAATGTTCTCTGAAATGAATCTATTAATACGGATGAATGTTTTCCTTCTCTGTATTGCAGAAGAATGAATGCTTTGGGCTTCAGTATCATCAAAATCGACAACCAGAAGTGATCACCAAACATTTCCTGAAACACTTCCAGCTACATACAATATATTTGTATGTCATTTGTCTTTCTCACAATGACAGATGCTTTAAAGCTACTTTAAAGTTATTTAATTAATTAAGCCATATTGGTGTATTTCGCTACTGACTACAACTACAGAACTAAACTCAATGGCCTCATTTTCCACCACACCTCCCAGCCAAATCTGAAAACTTTGGCTCAAAAGATTTTTTTAAGTCCCACTTCGCAATACTGGATTCTTGTAGAGAAATCATAAAACCTGAAGGAGCAGAGGAGCAGCTTGTTAAATGGACATCTTGGGGAAGAGAAGATGCAGTCTTGTCTTCCCCTGTCATTCTAACAGCACATGTAAGAGATCCCCCAGTATGTAACTAGAGACAGGTACCGGATCCTGATGAACCCTCTGGCTACATTATTTAAGACTTTGGTATAAGAAAGCTCTGATTTGATCAGCACTTGTCTTAGTGTCAAAGACATAAAAAAATAAACTCTGTATTTATTATTGCTGCACATTTCTGTCAAATCCTGTGTGTACTTGTATCCAGGGGCAACTTTTATCCCTAAAGACTGCAGCACTACTACTGTTCAAACACAAACCCTCTCTCTCTCTAACACTGACATACAATCCCTGCTCCTAATTACCTTGGCTAAGAAAACTAAATGTGGTTATACGTCATTGTGGTTAAAAATGATAATACTTGCCTCCTGTACTCTCATTGCTGCCCTACATTCAGGAGATTGTTTTTGCACAAGAATCAACATGCACAGATGAAGCCAGCTTAGTCATGTATGATGAGTCTACAAGGGTTATACATCTAACTAATAAGTGTATATCGGACATGTTTGGCTGTGTACTCATCATCATTTTCAAACTCTTGGTGGATCTTTTAATGGCTGGACTGAAATGATCTAATGATCATGAACCTACAGAAACATGAAGTAACGTGTTCAAGGACTATTTTACTTTTTCAGATGTTTCTGATGCTAAATTATTAGTTTTATTATTATTATTATTACAACAATAAAAATAATAATAATCATTATCATTATTACATGACTCTATTGTTGTACACTTATAGGTTATATAAACTAAATTATCACTATTATCACTACCTCATTCTTCGCATGAAAATCATTTTACTGGTTGAATTCATTCCATATCCTCTGTTTTTATGATATAGTCTTATTAAAATCTAGGTGCTGTGAAAGCATCTTGTTTCTCTCTGCTCTGATGTGCTTTTTTTGCCTCTTGATTGTAATGGCACCATTTTTTTTATCTATTAGTGTCATTAGCTCAGATTTATTGCTAAGGACCCTGTTGTTTTTTGCCATTCAGTAGTTTTGTCAGGTGCATGATTACAGAAATCTTATTTGTCTAAACTTTACTAATGCTTTTTGATTCATGTTGCTTTTGCTCATCTTGTCTCTTCAATTGTCCAAACAAAGCTTGTGTATGCAATTATTTCATTTGTAGGATAGTCCACAGCCATTCATTGCTAAGCAATGGGAGTACTACACAGTCATTTAAAAAGTGTGTTGAAGAATTGCAAATACATTTGATTGATTAATTAATTAATTCAGTCATTCATTCACTTGTTTTTTTCAAGGTTTTACAAAATCCGAAAAATACATCCTTACTGAAACTTTCTGGTTACACATGGTGGGTTACTTTAGGTGTTACAACAAATGATTTACGTTGTTGATCTTTCTGATGCAGTTTTCTGATTCATTTTCATGGCATAGTGACATTTATAATGTACAGTCCTGGAGCCGTTGCTGTCTAGCAGCGTACCTGGGCTGAAAAACAGCACTTTGCAAGTTTGTGTTACAGTCTGGAGCACCGCGTTACAGCTGCTTTACGAGCTAAGTTCAAATATCAGCAATTAGATATAAACACACTCACTCTTTTGAACACACCATGGCTGATTCATCAACGAAACACAAATGAGAGCAAAAGAGCAAGACCTAAAAAAATCATCAATATGTGACCAATGTGTCACCATGCCTCCAAATGATCCTGTACCCTGGCTCTTTTGCCACAGCATGCATGGCTTTCACCGGGGAGTTTGTAGGATTAATTCCCGCCCGGTCCCTCCTTCATCCTGCCACAAATAAAGAGCTTTTAGTGTTTGAAGAGAGCTTGGAATACAGGTAGGATACAAGATAGACGCTAAATTTCATTTCAGTTCCTCTTTTTAAGAAAGATTAACTCTTTTTTTCCAAGTTGAATATTTGCTCCATTGGCACATATTGACCCTAAAAATAATATTTCGATGTTACTTTGGGGAAGCGTCAGTAGAAACCGTTTCAACTCAAAATAATAAATCTTAAGAAGTGACCTAGACAATGAAACAGCGGCAAACTAAGGTTTGCCAACTGGCCAAGGAAAGACCATATTGTGTAACATCATAGCCATCATGCTGTTAGCATCTAAATAATCTTCTCCATACTAAGATCTTTAGTTCAAATGTGCAGGAACCCAGATCAGGTCAGAATGAAGCAGTTAAACAATACACTGATCAGTAAAAAAACGAGAATAAAAAATAGAGAAAAAAAACAAACAGCTCAACCCTCTCACACAATATGAGAGTCCATAAAATGATTATGCATCAAGAGCTATTTAATCAAACAAAATTCAGAGAAAATGATCTACTTGTTGAAGAAGTAGTCTTAATCAGCAGTTCCACCCTCTCTAACATCATCTAGCAAAAATAAAAAAGAAGAAATGATAATAAAAATCTATTCCATTATAGACAGTCAGATTTTTATTAATGAACTATCTCATTTGTGCGAGTCTGAAAAATGGGAAAGAAACTAAATTGAATTTAAACATATACCCTTGTTTTTCATGTTGAATTAACAATTTTCTTTTAAAGATATAAAATGACTAAAATATGAAGAAAATGAAACCTTGTCTCTTCCCTTGGAAGCTGTATTGTATGAATTATATGCTTTTATGAAAAAGAAAGAAAGAAACATGGTGAAAACCTAGGGACCCCTCACTTTTCCAAAAAGTCCTTGTACTGACAGGCTGGTCCTCAATAAATAGCTGAATGTGTACACACACAGGAGCCCACACTGCACAGAGCAGCCTTTCCGGGTTCATTGTACATCAAAAAATCCTTCAAGCAGTGACTGATGATATTGGAATTGGGAAATCACTACAGGGCCCCCCAGAGAGATTAACAACACGATGACACAAGAACACACAGAGGCACAAATAGCGAGTCTTCGACATCAGCCAAGATGGAGCCCACAGTTAACAGCTCCTTTATCTTTCTCCACAGCTTCCCCCTTCTTCCGGCTTCATATTTAATGGCTGTCAAGCCACTGTTTCCCCTGTTTTCCCTTGTTTTTTTGTCTTTTCTTCATACTATGATATGCTGCATTCAGCCTTCCGTGCCTTTGCAACATTAGGGCCCTTGAGAGATTGCTAGATCTTGTCTTTGTATGGCTTGTAGAAATGTGTTTGCTTGAAGGCATGCAAGAGGCATTTATTTATTATTTTCTTTTTGCCACAGCACAAACGGAAGCCACTTATTCTTTCTTAGCTTAAGAAGAGAAGAAAATAACATTTGAAAGTTTCCTGGGCAGACCTTTTTGTTGTTTAGGTGAAAATATACCTACAGTAAACAATTTGAAGCCATTCATATACAAACCATTCTCACAGTGAACTTCATATGACACTTTTTCTATTGCACACATAAACTGGATAAAAAATATTTTAGGATCAATGTCTCACTGAAGGGCACTTTTGGGCAAGGATTCCATGAATGAGAAAGGCGCCAGTGATTACAGGACAAGCCCACCCATCTATATACCAGCTGATATATCAGCCTTGTTTCCAGGATGACATGAAACTACACTCTCAATTTTACATTTTGTAACAAACACAGGTTTCAAAGACAAACATACATGCTGCTGCCATGACAACATGGTTCCCTTTAGTTCAACCAAACGTAAAAAGAAATTTGCAACTTGCAACATTGGCTATTGAAAAACTCTGTTGTTCCCCAGCTCATGTTGAATTCCCCATGTTGCTGGTTCATGGCACTCTTTTCTGAGATTTGTATGGATGTGGTTGGAAATGTGGTGCAAACTGAGCAGGTGATTTCTCCAATTAGCAATCCAGTAACTAAGTTTTGGTCAGTGACAGAGTGTAAGGAGTAAGTAAGGTTGAAGCTCATTCCTGGCTACCGACCAATATAATTTACTGTGCCAATTAATTTATTTCTGTTGCAAAGTTCACATTGAACTAACCAAACCTCAAGTTGCAACTAAAGGAACTTTAGGTCATATTGTTCATGAATTAGCACAGAAGAAAATTGCACGTTTTGTTTTTTTTATTATTATTTTTGTAGAGATGAAATTGCATACATCCAGATTAAAGTATCTATGTGGCCTAAATAAACTACATAGCTTTTGTAACCCATAGGCTAATTCCCTTGTGTTGACCACATTGTATCGTAGGCTGTTTAACAAGAGCTCCTTTCAGCCCTTCCTCCCATCTTCCCTTTCTCTGTCCTCTTATCTCCACCTTTCATAGTCTCATACCAGCACTACATATTTTTCCTTCATACCCTTTCTTGTCCATTCAGTCTCTTTGTGGTGACAGTTACAGCAATCCCATGATGCTTTCTGTTGCATCTCCTGTCATTCTTTCAGTAATAGCAGACAAGTGCTATTGTGAAGTTGCTCCCTATTGGCCTTATATCCTACCTTAATTACCTCCTTACATTCAATCCTTCAATCCTCTCCTTACTCCCCCTCTCACCCTTTTTGACTTATCGCTTCGCTCCACATAGCTCTGCCAAGCATCCCCCTGGCTAGTGGCTACCCCATCCCTTCCTCTTGTTTTCCCTCCACACACAGTGGGAGAAGATAATGAGTAAGAGAGAGATCATATTGTTCTGCCACACTTCAGAGACACTCAAGATTCATTAGGGGTGCGCATGTTTACTCGGGCTACTTCTGTATTCATCGTGTCTGTTCTAGAGTGAAAGACAAAGATAACTTAATTAAGCCTGCTTTTATCTCCAAAGAAATTATGCAATGGATGGACACAAAAACACACACGCATAGAGCATGGATGTACTGCATGAAAGTTATTCATGTGAATTTGGTGTTTAGATCTATTTATCACTCTCTAACGTTTATATCTATCAAAAATATCCACTGCCATTTTGGTCATCAAGAGGCATCAGTGGAATGAAAGGAAGACATATTTGGATAAATATGTGAAGCTGTAAGGTGAATGAACAATATCAGACTTTGGATGGATTAAACAGCTGAAAACATGTGCTGAGTTTATGTTCCACATCATGTGTTTAAACTTTTCCCACTAGTTGAGTCTGTAGGGAATTTTCCCAGTCGTACCATCTTGTACCACCAGATGGGACGTGACTTTCCATGAAGCCAAAAAAAGAAGAGAAAGATGTTTCCGGCGTTGCTAGTTAACAGCAGTGATGCCTACTCACGTTGTCACTACTGTATACTGTATGTAGGGAGTATTAGACCTCTTTACCAATGTTTTTTTTCAAACCAGCAACATGCTTTCATGTTAGTCTCCAAAACTCTACAATAACACCAGCAGAATAATGCTTTCCTGTATCGATTTTCCTCTTCTAACCGAGTAACAGGTGTTGCTATGCCCCATCCTGCACAAACACGTGGCCCATTTCTGTTGGCGGCTGTAGCTCAGGTGGAAGAGGAGTCACCTACCAACCAGAAAATTGGCAGTTCATTTCTTCTGACTACATGTCAAAGTGTTCTTGGTCCAGACACTGAAACCTACATTAGATTAGATTGTAGAAAGTTTGTTCTGATATGACTGCTGTATGAATGTGTGTGTGGGAATGGGTGAATGAGACATGTAGCATCAGGCACTTTGGTCAGAAAAGTGCTATAAAAGTACAGTTCATTTAACATTTGCATAGTAGCACATGTATCAGCTGCAGCAGGAATCATAAACCCCTCAGCATCCAGACAGAAGGAAAAAATGGTTTGTGCTTTGCTTTTTTAAGATTTAAACACAGTAGTTTAAGTGTGTTTTTGTGTCACTTCCACAAAATTCTTGACTCTCTCCCACAGCATCACTTACAATTACATCTACACGTTCAATTTTGCAAACCAGAGGTATTATGACCCCTAAATGATAAATGCTCTAAATAAAGGAACCAAACATATGTGAGAGACCACTGCTGAGCAGAAATGTTTAAATATGATTATCAAACAAAATCAAAGAAACAAAACGAGATTGGAGCCTCGGAAAAAGGAAACAAAAGAAGGGAGCAAGACTGGACCAGCCACGCAGTGGGCGGTAGGATCCAGCCTGCTCCCAAAACCAATCAATACCAGCAAAAATAAATAAAAGCAACCAAAGCCCGAAAACTGGAATACTGGAGGCCCCCAATTCAAACAGAACAAAAAAACTCCAATGGGGGGTGCCTGCAGCCAATCACTGACAGAGAACAATTAAGAGAACATTAATAACAAGACCGGAAACACCGGACAGTGGCTCGCGTAACAAGAGGCATATGAAGCAGTGACAACACTTCACTTGGCTATGGTTTAACAGATTTCTTTTGACATATTGGAAAAAGACTAGAACAGCTGTCCAATTGGCTCTCAGCTCTGCATCTTCCACCAGAGCCACAGCACATTTCTGCAGATAGAGACAGATCATAATTAGATATGCAGTACAGCTGCCTCACTTACTGCTGCTCACGAACCACAGTTTCACCCTTCCTCCCGCTCAGCCACAGCCACGCCTACCACAGCATCATTAGCAACTTCTAGTGTTTTAAAATTCAAAGACAGCTAATCAGACTGAAATGTAATTTGCAGAACTTTTCACTTTTACTCATAAATACAAAGTTTGTTCTTCTTAAACTTATGGAAACAGATTATGTTGTTAGTGTAATTTCTCTTTTCTGCTTCTACTGTGTTCTTGAACCGATACATGTAAAGGACTGCAGTGTGAATTGCTACCAATCCACCTTGAAGGCCCTTCTTCATTGGCTTCACTTTTCAGTTCATATCATATCTGCATATCCATTTTGGAGAATGACTGCCATAGGAAAGAGGGATTTAGACTCAGTTTTTAAAAAGTAAAGCTTGTCTGAAAAACTACAACTGCTTTTTCCTTTAGAGACATTTCTGCTCTTTACACAGAGGGTTTGTAACATTACAGTTTTCAAGTCTGTTTATGTGAGTCTTACAGAGTTTGTCAGCCCCTACTGTAAAAGTGTTTGTTTAGCGTATAAACCTGTGGGTGTCTCTGAAGGCTCTCACTTTACAGTAGAAATCAATTCTAACAGATATGTGCAAGTTCAAAATGCCTTTTGGTGTCTTTGCTGCAGACATTAAATGAGATAAAGCAAATCTATCATTACAGCTGAAAACAAGATGAGAGCTGCCATCATTTTGGAATAATGGTAATTTTCCTGGATTACAGCCTGTCTCTGCCAGAGGAGAAGTAGTCACATAACACCAGTTATTAGTTGTTGATAAAGAAAGATATAATTTTGTGATTTAAAAGAAAAACAACACTAGGGCCAGAACTGCATGAGAAAACAGGACAGTTGATTCCTTATAAACAAGGAAATGCAATGGATCCCACCATTTCAGTTGTTTGTAGATCTAATCTAAAAGTTAAAAAGCAAATAAAGATTAGTATTTGTAACACCCTAGAAACTAGACATATGTGCATACTGCGAGGCGGATGTAGTCAATGCCAGTGAAACGTAAGGTGGCAGTAGGGCTGGTATCTACTGGTAAATTCCACTAAATGGAGATCATGATGGTTCACTTCAGTTCTGGGAGGCATTTCTTGTTTCAGGTGACAGGGTGCATTGTCATCACAAGCTCGTAGAAGCAAACATAATTCTTGACGGTTACTGCACAAATTCAGCAGGATTCACAAACTGACCACTCACAAGGGAGCACTTGAGTTGGGCTGGAGATAAGTCCATCTATGTGAAAAAAATATCTGGTTTCATTGAGCTGGTTTAGGCCACAAACTAACAAGTGTATAGTACATAAGATGTATGTTTTTCTATAACTAGCTGAAGCATCAGTAAAATCTGCTGTGCGCTGGTGTACAGTGAGTGTGCATGGCAGACAAGGTTGCAATGATAGAAAAACAACTTCAAAGGGAGCTCACTTTCACACAGGCAAAATATAAAATAAAATCTGTCTTCCATAAGCCCTTTATAACATTTATTCAGGACTGATAGTTTCATAGAAGATGTGGTGATGTGTCATCTATACTATACTGACAGTGTTGTGGTTAAGTCCTTGTTTCTACAAAAAGCTGGGCTTAAACCCCTTATTCTGAAGACTCTCTAAAGAGTCATCTGGATTTTAACACATCAGTCTGAAATTGCAGGAGCTACTTTTTTTTCTCTCTCTCTCTCTCTCTTTCTTGAGCCACTTGCACTATCTTACTTTTATCTTGTCAAGGGCTCTGTGGTGATCTCCAACTCTGCGGTGACTCCCAATCTTTCTTAGGATCAAATACCTTTCACTTATGGAGCATTATGTTTTCAAGCAGTGGTGTGAACCAGAGTTTGTTGTGGTTTTTTAAAGCAGATGCGTCGGGTTAATTTTCTAAAATAAGCCAATAATGATTCCATGCGAGGGGAATTAAGAACTACAATCAGAAAGACAGATAAGTGAAGGAAACATGTGAAAGTGCAAACAATCTCAATTAGAAAACTACATAAAAACTTCATAAAAACAATGAATTTACACTGACCGCAGTAAAGTAGTTTCAACAAATATCAGAGCTGGTCTGTGTAAGCTTTACCTTACACAGTAATAACCATCACTTTGATATGTAAGGTGATTTTTATAACTTCACATTTATTCCACTCTTTTCATCCCAGTTTTTCACCCTACATCTGAATTTTGTTCATTACTTTACAACTGCTGTTTCTCAGTAATTCTTGGCATTAACAAAAAAGGTTGCGTAAGGGTTGGCTGGCTGGAGTACCAGTTCTCCCTATTATTATGACGCCAATTTCACTTTTCATATCAAGCTCCATCCTCTGGAATATTGTAAATTGATAGTTACTGCATCTCATACATATGTTAAGTTTGTCCAATATTTAATCATTTGTTCCCACTTTTCAGTATAGAAATTTCCTGAATATTTGATCAAAATCTGTACACATGCATCTTCAAATTCTTCTTAAGATCATGGTAGCTGATGTCATTGAATGCCAGAGTTTGAAAAGAAGCCTTTTGTAAAGTTGACTGTGCAAAAAGGGGTTTGCTCGTTAACAGGGATAACCAAAAGCTCTCGAAAGACAACAAAGGAGACTTATAATAATGTGCCAATCTGTCACCCCAGATGCATGAAGTTACTGTTAGATGAGGCTGCCAACCATAAATTTATCTTATGTGGGTTTTTTTATTTTGTAGAAATAATGAAATTAATTATGATCCATCTGGAGAGCTACATGTATTATATTTGCTGTTGATTATATTTAAAGCAGAAAGTTTGACACTGAATTTGAATTGCTTTTTTAGTATTACAAGTAGGATCTGAAGGTCTTAGAAAGGTTTACATGAATTTTTGAGTTTGGCTTAGATTTATGTGATTGGGATTTGGCAGTTGAATTCCTCCCAAAGTGATTAAACCAAGAAGTTGGCAATTTAAAACCCAAGTAAAGATGAACAAATAAAGTAATCTTGAATAGAAAAAAAAGAAAATAATTAAGAGAGTGTGCTCAACTTCACATTTTGCCCCCCTTTCCATCATCTCTGCAAGTTTGATTATGCAGTTTAGTTAAAGGATTAAAATCCTGGTTGGCCCATGCTTAAGCTCTTGGCTGCAAGATGTCAACAAGTCTGAGGATTTTCATGGTGCTGTAGAGATAAAATAAGAACAGAAAGCATAACTTGTATGATCAAAAAACATTAGAAATAGCAAGATTGGAAGTATAATTGTAGGAGTATACCTTACAACAAAAATAAGTACCTTTAGTAAACTCCATTAGATCTGAGGTGTGCACATATATGGTCGGTGAACCCCGCCTGGTGGAGAAAGCTTAAGAAAGACTGAAAGTCTGAAACCTCAGCTGTTCAGGTGCACTGTGCAGAGCATTCTCTTCCACTACAATGTGTAGGATAGAAGGTCCACAGAAGAAAGGAGTGCCAAAGTTACCCTTGGGGGTACCCTGACACGTAGGACCACCTGCAGCAGTAGATGAGGACATCTGATGTAACTGGGACATTCAAAGCTTGTTCCCCTGTCATCTGGAAAGAGATACCCCACTTTGAAAATAGATTTAAAAAAATGCACTGCATGGTTGAAGAACAGCTTTGTTTCTATGGCTGTAGAAAGTAAGTAGTGATTTTTCTTCCCAGACCGATAAAGACTGAATCAGATCAGAGATAAAAGATTAGAACAAGATGAGATGAGTGATGCTTCTCTGTTACAGGGTGGAGGGTGGGGAATGGGTAGGGAAGCTGCCTGTGCTGGTGCTACACCAACAAGACTTGAGATGCAAAATGTTTTCAGCTGTTTTCTTTTTCTTTATGAGAGTAATGGAATATTACTTTTTCCAATTAATTAGTTAGTTCTACAATTTCCTAAACCTAACTACTAATTTTAATAACTTGTTTTTTTAAAAGTAACATGCCCAACACTGCTGAGTAGTGAAGATTTTTTGAATGGTCAACCTTTCCAAAATACGAGGGTGATAAAGTGTAAATGTTGACTCCTCCTTTTATGTCCTATAAATCGGTTGCCTGCTCTGCCTTTGTGTATGTGTGTTGAAAGACAAGTGGCAGTGTGTTAGCAGCAGGTTTTCTATATCTTTAATCCCTAAACAGCGTGCCAGCCACTCAGCAGGAGAAACCGCTGTGCAGCCAATAACTCCAGCATAAAGTGGCAGCCACACTCAATGAAATACCACATTAAAAGTTGCAATCAATACTCTTCTGACAGCTACAATTACTCGAAGTTCAATATTCTACATTTTGAACATTAATTCAGCAGCAAACTATTTAATGTGGAAAAAAAAAAGTGGGATTTTGTCCTACTTGAAAAATTAAATCTCTGCTTTCAGGTTGTTTGGTGTTCCTTCTAGCTGGACCTGCTTTATGTTCATATTTACACATGTATGGTCTAAAAACCCCTTCTGGGTTCCCCCTAATAAAAACTTGGTTTGAATAATGGTAAAACATAATGTAATGCATCTTTTTTCCTTGCTACCTCCAATAATGTCCTCCTCCTTTGATGAATCAGCCATGGTGAGTGTTAATATCCAGTTGCTGTCATGTGACATGTCGCTGTAAAGCAAAATGCTGCTGCAAAGTGATGCGGCATCCTGGAAAAAAAAGGAGAGTAAATGCAATTTCTCAGCCTTGGGACTGCTGGAGAAAAGCCACTCCAGGATGTACATGATAAAAGTTTCTATCAAAACTTGTCAGAAACACATATTTTTAAAAGGTCAGAAAGTGACATAATGCTTCCTCAACTGCCAATTCATGTTGGTAATCTGCGGTATGGGTGTAAACTCTATACTTGATTTGCGGCATATAAACAGTAAACACGGAAAACATTAACAACGTATTTGGTTTAGATCACAGCAGATAATGCAAGCTACTGAATCTTACATGACATCCAAGGCCTAAATCATGGATATTGGATCTATTTCCATGTTTACCTCAGCTATTCACCTTTATATAGGATCTTCTGGGGGATTAGATAACCCTCACACCGTTACACCACTATTACCAGCCTGAACCATTTAAAGACAGATAAATTCATGCTCATGTTGGATAAACCAACTTCTGATCCTACCATCTGAATGTTGCAGCTGTAACCAAGACTCATCAAACCAGGCCACATTTCTCCAATCTTTAATTTACCAATTTTGGTGAGTTTGTGTGAATTATGTCATTTCCTGTTTACAGCCTACAGAAGTGGCACATGTATGGTCTTCTGCTGCTGTGAATTCAGAGATGCCCCTCTGTGTTCTTCAGCTCCAGCAGCGACTCAAATAATCACTTCTTATGACCAGATTGCCCATTCTCCTCTGACTTCTGACATCAACGAGGCATTTTTGCCTGCTTATTAGATATTTTCTCTTTTCCTGACTATTCTCTGTAAATCCTGGAGATAGTTGTTTACTACAATCCTTGCAGATGAGGTTTCTGAGCACTCACACCTTTCCATGGTACTAACAGCCATGCCACATTTAGTTGCTTAAATAACGTTTTTTTCCTATGCTTGATGCTCAGTTTGAACTTTAGCAAGTCTTCTTGGCAATGTCTTTGGATAGATGCATGGAGTTGCTGCCATGTGATTGGCTAATTAGATATTTGTATGAAAAAGAAATTCATCACCTGATAAAGTGGCCAGTGAGTTTACATTAAGTATATTTGATAAAATTTCATTTCATGATAATTAATTTCCTTATAACCTTTAATAAGTAACTACTTTGTCCTCATACTGGACAAGGAGTACAGACTGTTTCACTGATTCAGCTATTATTTGTGCTGGAAAGCTTTTTACATGGGGATGTCAGAAAGGCAGTTTCACTGTTCTTTCTAAAATTTCTAAAATTAAGGTTTAAAATCATTAAATCAAACTGCACTGACTCAGCCAATTAATGTGTGCTAGGATTTTTCTTTTGGTCTCTAAGGTAACACCTGAATCAGTAAAACACACATTACTGTAAATGTTTTAACAGATGATATTAAATTAAACATTTGTGGTGATTTAATGTCATGAGCATGTAACATTTAGTTTAGTTAAATCTTCAACTCAGTTTTAGCAAGTCTTTCAGAAAAAGATGGGATCATTTTAAAGTGATTTCAATTCAGTAGGGGTCTATTTATATTTTCATCTAAGGAATAAAATGTCTGTTCAAACACTGATGATGAATAATTATTGCAAGACAAGAGGCACTCATGCTGCTTATTACCCCTCCTTAAGATGGGCAGAATGGGAAAAACTAGAAAATTGTCGAGGCTGATGAGAAGGCAGGTACAAAGGCAGGATGGGATGGGGGGATGATGAACAGTAAATTGAGCTGAAAAGATGTTGATGACTTTTTTTTAAATGTGTCAAGAGGGAAAGAAAGAGGAGGAGAGGCAGCCTAAGTAATTATCCTCGCCCCCTCCTCTCAGCTCTTTGGTAAATAAACGAGCATCAATTAGCAACAATGGCTTCTAGTTGCCCCATGTGTTGAGACACTAATTAATTTCAGCTTTTCACTTTTGCTGCTCTGCTTTTATTAAAACAGTGTGTATTGTCATTCCCAGAACCCTGTGAGAGATGCGTTTTACAGAAACAAAAGCACAAATAATGACGACTCAGATTCAAAGGTTGTGCTTTGTCTGGACCATCTGTGTTCCTGTTTCAGTGTGAAATGTCCAAATGATGGCAGAGTGGATGTCCTGAGATGTTATGTATCTGATTTAAAACAGGAATAGGTTTTTGGTCCAAGTTACAATCTGTTAAAGCAATACTACACAACTTTCCAACCTTACAATTTGGTGCCCTCTGACTTCTGATACCAATTGACTCATTAGCTTACTCATCCCTGCTACCACAAGCCAGCTATAGCATAGACTATTGTAATCCGAAACTGATGTATTTATACAAGCACCATCACTGTATTTGTGAAAAAGTTTTGCTTTGTTTTGCTTTCCTGTTTCCAAACTCCCTTCTCCATCTCCATGGCAGACAAATACAATTTCCTGATGACATTTGAATGAATTGTTTTGGTCATTCTAGTGTATCCCTAACCAGAAAATTAAAGTGGCTTTATCTGGTATAATGCATCTTTTCTCCTCTTTTTTTTGTAAAAAAAATTAAAGCCATTAGCAAAATTTTCCTACCTTTTGTATCAAAAAAAAGTCTCAAATTGTAATGTTGAGGTGTTAATTCATGTGAGCCTAAACATGGCTCAATATGTTGTCCCTTTTGGTTTGGACATATTAAGAAGTTTTTTCCTGTCTTAGCTAAGCTTTAGATCATGATAGAGTTATGAGACATTTGCAGAAGAAATTTTTGTGTGCCGATGCAAACAGATGTGTTCAATCTTCTGCATCTTTACACCTGCACCTCTAACCAAGGGTGTTGTTCAATG
>JAVQJG010280430.1:0-11454 GCA_036024015.1 Craterocephalus amniculus
CCAAATAAGTGAAATTGCTGGACCGGCACCGCAGCTATTCAAGTGATAAGTTAGCACTGTTAATGGTACTTGCAATGAATATGTCAGGGCTCATCCTACACATCATTGAATATTTATAAGATATTAGTGGTGGAAAATAAATATTTTTAATGTTTTAAACTCCTTTATGTTCCTTTTAAGGAGGAAAAACAAATAATTGATCAAAATCAAAACAATGATCTTATAAGACGCTACAGTAATTTAGGATAATTTGTGGGTTGTTTTTTTTTTTGTTTTTTTTTTTCAGGCAACGCTGAAGTTTTTTTTTAGTAGTGTATTTCTGAAATGCTCTTTGTGTTCACAGAAGAAGCCAGCTTGTGTACGCACCAGTTTTTACAAGGATGAGAGGCCAGGCCGTTGCCGTTCCCAGTGAGACCGAGGAGGAAGAAATGGTAGAACTAAAAGACCAAAAAATCTCAGCTAAACTGCAAACAGACTCAAAGTAAGTACCCAGTCAGGTTGTTGCTGCCCCTCTTAAAGTGTACATATCAAGCTTTTAAATCCTTTTCTTTCACATGTAAATCATTAATTGATGGTTTATATAAATAAAACTGCAATTCTTTGGCCTGAAATCGTTTTGTATAGCTCCACACACCCATTCTTAACCCCTGTTCTGAGGTGTTTCTTTACAGTCAATGAAAGCAGCTCGATTTGATGCTGTCACTTTAAATCTGAACTGACATTTCACCCTTACTAGTTACAGAGCGTTTTATCTCGGTTTGGCTCCGCCCTCTTAGCCGCTAACGATCGGCAGAGAACTTTTTTCAAAAATAACATGACCATATTTTGCGGAACCGCAGCAAATACAGTGATGTAATAGATATGAAAACGTAATAGAGAATGGAGAAAACTAAACAGACTGAAAAATATGACCCAAAAAGAATAATAAGTTATATACGCGGTATTTAAGGGCTTAAAAAAGTGGATTTTGCATATGTTCCCTTTTAAAGTACCAAAGTATGTGTGCAACATAAATGCTGCAAACATTAACTTTGTTTTTCTTCACATTCTCAGCGCCCTTGTCCGTTCTGCCGGCCGTTTTGTAACCCGGCGCAGACGTGCAGCTTCCTCCAAACTCCAGAAAGCCATAGCGAGTATACTCCGCTCGTCAGATGAATTTACCGCCGGAGCGTTTCCCTCCAGCAGGATTCACCCGCCGTCCAAAAGAAGGAGGGTCCCTACTACGTTTGGGCTGTCCAGCGCAGAGAGCTCTGTGAACGCCACCGGGGTTTCCAGCTTTACTGCCAACCCTTTCCGCGAGATATCGCTCAACGAGTCCGCAGATCACATCCTCGGACCCTGCCCCAGGAAACCCATCTTCTGCTCCACGCCCTCAGCGGGACCCTTGAGTAAACGAGGCCGTACTAAAATCTTCCCCACCCACGATGAAGTCGCCACTTCTCCGTCATGTATAGGTGTTCTGACCTCTTTTCAAGAAGACCCGGTTTCACCGCAACAATCTGAGTCAGCTTGTGGGCCGAGCTGTGAGGAGCGGCTGCAGAGAGCGGCAGGTGTGCATCACATCGAAGACGTATATGTTGATTTATTTACAGAGCCCCAGAGAGGTACCTGCAGAGGAGCCTCTAAGAGGAAGCATAGCGGGGAATTAGCCAGCACCACTGTGCCCTCTGCAGACGGCGAAAGCAGCAGTCGCTTTGTGTCGGCAGCAGGAGGTTTACAGTGGCTGACGGAGGCTCTGAAGGAGAAATGCTTGAGCTCGCCCTGCACGGTTCAGCTGGAGAGATTAGACCACCCCACTGTGACTCAGCTCTGCAGTCAAACAACCTACACATCCTGTTTGGAGCATTCAGGCTCCTTTAACAGCCGGAAAGTGAAAGGCCCCATGGATAGTAGTCAAAGTGTTGTCTTCTTTCATTCTTCGGAGGAATCATTTACTCATCAGATTTCTGCAGCCAACAGAAAAAGTGATTATTTACAAGCTTCAGCAGACGTCTCGGCATCATCCGACCATAAGAAGTCGGCTGAATGCTTGAGTGTAAAAGCACCTGTGGAGGAGCTGCAGTCAGTTCTTTGTGTGGGCTCCATCCACCAAGCAGACCAGGGCTGTGAGGTTAGCATGAGCGCACAATTAGCTGCTGGGAGTAGCGAGGTAACAGGGTTTACTGAACAAGAAGCAAAAACAGTAAAGGGGAAGAAGTGCACAGTTCAGTTGCAGAAATTATCTTCATCTTCATCCTTTGGAGAGTCAAGAACAGGGAAGAGTCTGGTAGTTGAGAGAGAGTCCACTGGTGAAGAAGAAACGGCAGCTCCCACTTCAATACTGAAGGAGAAGTGCCTGACAGACAGCGTTGTTGTAAAAGTAAAGAGGACATCTCTGTCACAACTGAGAAAAGTTCTGCAGCCCAGAGATGCTTCACTGAAATCATCCACGGACACGTCCGACTCAGCCAGCGATGACAAAGCAAAGACTTGCTGTCCGTCTGAGAGCGACTGCAACGAAAACAAAGCCTCCCTGAAAGTTAACCACTCAACTAGTTCAGAGAGTAAAATCAGCTCGGGCAGCGAAGCTGAGAAAAGCTCGCAAACGGCCGTCCCCAAAAGAAAAAAGGGCTGTGGGGCTGCTAAGGATAAGAAGAGGAAGAGCACCTCCACAGACCGATCTGGGACTGCGAGGAAGGTGTGCGTTAGCGGGATGAGCACGAGTCGATGGAAGAACAAAGGAGCGGATGCGTTCAGGAGCAGGGCGGCACAGTTGGGCGGAGCTAAGACCGGGGACTGCAGCATTAGTGAGATGATCTCAAAACAACCAGCGGTGAGAACGGCGACTTTCATTACGGATATTAGTTCAGTGCAACACTTCATTCTCACATAAGCAATGACAAAGGATGAAAGAAAATTATTATATAAATCAGTAACTATTAGCTGCAGCCCTGTCAGGCTGAGATTGCCTCGCTATGTTGGATCAAAGGGAAAAATCTGAAATTCAGAAAAAAATTTCTGGTCAAAAGCTTTGGAAAATGATAACAGATGTTTATGCAAATGAAATAGATTCTGTAGCTCCCAAATCCTCAGTCCCCCTTTTTCGGCTCACAAACCTGTTTGCAATGAACCTAATTAGCTGTGAGCCGCTCAGTCAGGTGTTTGGTTTTTGTTAAATAGCATCATGCAGCTTTTCCAGGCTATTATTTCTAGACAGCATAATCTAAGATATTAAAGGTTAGCATCTGTCTTATGCATCCCGTGTTTAGGAGCTGGCAGGATCTACCATGAATTTGTTCACCCCGGTCAGAGCGAGTCGGCTCAACATGTCATCTCTGCTCGCTGATCTCACACCCGACACACACACCTGGAGCCGGCTCAAAGCTGCCCTCTCTGTTCACCGCAAGGGGATGGGTAAGGGTGCTCATCTATGGGCTTGACTCAAATTTAAAGCCTGCTTGTCCTGATTTACTCTGCCTGTTTCTCTCTCCTCATTTCCCTTCTTTAGTGCAACTCACTCCCAGGAATTGCCTGTCAACACCAGCTTCTGCCAGGCGGATGGCGGTGGCAGATCTCAGCAGGGATCTGTTTTCCACGCCGCTTCGCACGCCGCTTCCCCGACACCTCCAGTCACAGCTGGTATGCCTGCAAACACCAACCCCCATTGAGCTCCGTAAAAACTCGCATTTCATGTCAGCTGTTCATGTACGTGCAGCCTGCAGATGTTTCTGAGGACCCAGATCTGTCCGATGCAGAGAAGGTGTATGCCGAGTGCAGCCAGCAGCAGCCTCTGCCGTGGGAAGAGTGTATTCCTCCTCGTCGTATGAAACAGTGCGTGAAGATCGGAGAAGGAACCTTTGGTGAGGTGTTCTCCACCACCAAGGCTTCGGGAGAAACCGTGGCCCTTAAAGTATGTATGTTTATAGGTGTTTTACACTGATGCAAACGGGTTTAATAGCTCGTCGAACCCCTGACAGAAATATTCTGATTTTAAAATCCTAAGACTGCAACTTCCCTCTTGTTGAGAAACCTTCCTGATCAAAACTTCCAGATGCAAAGTTTACTTTTTCTCTGTATAAAAACTGCAAAGTATTTTGTAAGCAAAGACTTCAGGATCACTCTGAAGTCATAGCTCGCTCTATTCCCACTTCTCAGAGGCAAATGCTGAACATATCTGTCTGATGCAAGAAAAAACATTTGAATAAATTTAAGTTTAAATGTGACTTATAGGAAAAAAAGACTTCACTGAATGAGCACACTTTTGGCTGAATGTGACATAAGTGCAGAGTTTTTATCTTGTGGTAACAACATAAAGTTTAAGAAAAACAGGTGAGAAAAACATCATATTTAATTGATTATGGGGAAATGAAAGAGTGCTTTCAAGCTTTTAAGTATTGGGCTCACATTTTGTGCTCTGACCCAAGTCTCCCAGCTGAAAATGCTACAAATATAAACCACAGATTAATACAGGATTTATTACTTGGTTTATAAAAGTGTTTATACATTTTGTTGAGTGTATTTTCAAAATAGTTAAAAGAGGAAACCTGTAAATTTCAGATGAATAGCAGGACATTAGTGAAGCCTGATGGAAATGCACAAAATCTTAAATGTGGAGAAAATTTAGATGGAAAAATGTTGCTTTTTATGAAAGCGCACAACCAAAAGAGGAAATTTGGAGGAATTGTGACTGTCAAAAAGCAAATCACTATCACATGTTTTGGGACTTTCCAAATAGAAAAAAATACTAATACTACTAATACTAATACTTATAGGTGTCAGCAGGGCTTTATAAGATGGAAAAGAACATTACTGGTTGGTATTCTAGTACAATGCTGGTACAAGGTGGTTATGGGCATAAATTAAGACTTGATTTAGTCTAAATACCAATCTGAAGTAAATTTTATATTTTCATTGTGGTGTGTTTTTGCATTCTGATAAGACATGATTGCCTAACTGATAAAGAAACATCACTATTTCTCGTATTTTATTGAAATGTTGTGACTACTAAAAGAATTCAATGTTCTTTCCTCTCTGCATGCGCATTTATAAACTTGTTTGATATATACTAAAAAAATCAGAAACTTGCATTATAACAAGGAAGCACACACATAAAGTAATAGAATAACATTGGGTGTGAATGCGTGTGTATTCCTTTTTCATTTTGTTTTCAGGTTATTCCAGTGGAGGGCAGTGAGAAGGTGAACGGGGAGGATCAGAAGACCTTTGGCGAGATTCTCCATGAGATTATTATCTCAAAGTAGGTAGTATGTCTGCACTACAGATGACTATTTCCTGGAACAGCAGGGTTAGGAGGGCTGAATGGTTCAGTGTAGTGATGCTTAAAGATGAAACTTGGAAAGCACTTCAAAGTCGTCCAGCTGGGCTTTACTAATGAGCAGCATTGATTTGCTTTCTTTTTTTTCTTTCCAGGGAGCTGAGCAGCCTAAAAGAGAAGCAGCAGAACCAGACTCATGGTTTTATTGGACTCAATGGGTGAATTTTCTTTGGGTTTTGTCTTATTGCAGGATGATGTCTGAGCAGAGTTGATGTGATCTGATGTGTGTCTGCTCTCTTTCAGCCTTCATTGTGTTCAAGGCTGTTACCCGGCAGATTTTCTGAAAGCTTGGGATGTGTTTGACAAACGCAAAGTCTCTGAGAATGACAGGCCAGGTTAGTGGGGTTAGGAAAAAATGGAAATAAAGGATTTTTAAATACAAAGTTTCTTTTTATTTCTTTCTTTCTTTTTTCTTTGTTCTTTTTTTTGTAGAGCTGGGTGATAACACGTCACATCAATATCATGATTAATTGAGCATGTTTCCTCAATTATTTTAGTGTTTGTTTACATTTAGCCTTCATATCTAGGATAACCAAATGTTTTTATAGCAAATATTTTCATAATACCAAAGCAGTGTGTGCTGATCTATTATCATATGAAGACTTAACACAGCACTGTGTTTTAATGAATCAGTATTGGAGACTGAGATAAAAAGTTTAACATTTGCGTTTGAATGAAACGGATTAAAAAAGTAAAATTTTCCCCTGAGGAAAATAGGAACATTATGATGCAATGACCACCATAATTTCATTCCTACCAACTTGACTTAATTTATTGACACCGTGAAAAGGATTGTATAATCAGGCATCTCTCTGTGTCTTTTCTTAGATTTCTATGAAAAAGATCAGTTGTTCATCATCCTGGAGTTTGAGTTTGGAGGGGTCGACTTGGAGAACAGCAGTGGAACGGTAGGCGCAGAGTGACAGACGAGCCATTATTCAGCTGATAGCTGGACTGTTGCAGCCTCTAATTCAATCCGTTATTGTGTTAAGTTGGCCTCTTTAGGGGTGGCGAAGAGCATCCTTCATCAGGTCACTGCTGCCTTGGCTGTTGCTGAGCAGAAGCTCCGCTTTGAACACAGGTGGAGTACACTCATTCATGATCTACAGTCCTCCGGATCGGTCCTCATGCATTAACGTAACTTATCTAGCAGGTTTATATAGTTATACAACGGCATAGAGACGCCATCCCAGTTGCCCCGCATCCAAATTACATTTTTCAAGCATTTACTGCTTCATAGAAAAACAACCTTTTTTTTTTTTTTTTAAATATAACAAATTTGGTTTTCTTTTTAAAAGACCTTTTTATTTTTAAATCGAAACATTTGAGCTCTAGTTGTTGTGGATGAATCATTTCTGGATTTTTGCCTTTTTCAATGCATCTCAACCCCGCATCTCCTATTCTTCACGAGAACATCACCTGCATCACTAATCGTGTTTCATGTTTGCACCAGTGAGACTGATGCCTTTATGTGTTGTAACGGTAAAATATATCTACTTATTCCAGGGACCTCCACTGGGGAAACGTGTTGGTGAAAACAACCAAGCAGAAGTCGATGAACTTTCTTCTCAATGGAACGGTTCACTCGGTGGAAACCAAAGGGGTGCTGGTCCGCATCATTGACTATTCTCTCTCTAGGCTGGAAATTGGTGAGTTAATGTTTTAGACATTTAAGCATGTCCTGACTCTTCATTCTCAGTAACTTGTTAGTTTTACAATACACGGCTTTGTTTCAACCACCAACTGTTTAACCTTTGTTTCGCTCCAGATGATCTGACGGTTTCCTGTGATATTTCTAACGATGAAGAGCTTTTCATGGGCCAAGGAGACTACCAGTTTGATATCTACAGACTGATGAGACAGGAGAACAGGTCAGTAAAAAACTCCAAAACTATAGGCCCCCCAATAGAAAATGGAAAAGCACAATAGTATGAAATATAAATCTTAATGCACAATAACCTGCATTAAGCCAGTAAAATATCAAAATAAAACATCGCTAGCAGTAGCAGTATCATGGCATCTGATAGGCTGCCATAATCATGTGACACAGAAGAAAACGCTGACGCTTTTTATTGCTCAAAACTCTCAGAAGTGTAAATAAATGGCATGTTTTTTTATCAGCAGTGTGGTATCTCGATATTCAAAAATATAGATTCAGACACTTTGACTCCAAATTGATTCCAAAATATCTATTTGCTCTTCCCTACTAGTAATGTGTTAGTAGCACAATACTTTCATATGTCCTCCTTTTTTTTTTAGTTACAAGTAATCTAATGCGTTACTATCTTCTAACCAGTAAACAAATGATAGGTACTCATTCAATCCTAGTATATTACTATCTGTGGTTTTCCTCAGTTAAAATACTTTCTGTCCTGTAATAAAAGGTATTTCTTAGATCATTAGCTTAATGCAAGGAGAGTATTGATCGCATATACACTTAACTCGCTGTGCAGAACATGACGCCACAAAAAATTACTTTTGTAATTGCTAACTGCGACAACACTGGTAAACACAACCGAAACATACGTGTGTGGGATGAGACTGTTTCTCCTCTGTAGTTCTTAATGCTACACGACTCTGGCAAAGGCTGGATTGCCAGTCCAAATTTTATTATTTATTTATATTACCTAATGAAACAATGTTTAGTGGACTGGTGTGAATGCACTCTTCTGTTTTTAGATTTCAGACTTTTTTAAACCATATTTTTAAAGTTCTCTTGAGAAATACTTCTTGGCTTCCTAAAGACTTCTTTTGTTCTTTAACTTTGAATCATTTAAGCTGGGAAAAAGGTGTCTAACTCAAGCAATGAACCAGTGTTGTTTCTACACAAAGTACAAATTAAAAATTTCCTCTTTTGGTTCTACGAACTGACACAGGACCTGAGAGATGGATTTGATCCTTCAGTTGTTGTGTTTACAGAAGCCTCTTCAGAAACGATCTCCTTGGAAAGGCGACTATCATAAGTTTGTTTGTTAGGGAAGAGAAAAAGCTAAGATGAGTCCAAGAACCCGACTGAAAGTCGGCTTCAATGAGATGTAATGAGGTTATGGAAGCAGTGTGGGATCATGTGGGGTGGTGACTTGGGATGCACCAAAATAAAAAGCCGAATTACATTAAAATGCTTGGCCGAATACCGAATATTAAATGTGGTTCAGTTTTTCCACTATTTTTTAAAAAACATTGCATAAATAGCCTAGAATAAATTTGAACTTTGAAAAATGGCCACACCGCCGGCATTTTACCTGCCGCCAGGTCACTTCGTCACTGCAGGTGGTTTGATTGCGTCACAGTCACTTTTCGGCCTTCAGTGTAGCTTTTTTTGCACTATTCAGCCGCATTTACTCGGTGGCTGAATATTCGGTGAACCCCTAGTGGTGACTGTTTGTCTCACTTGTTCAGATCTGGGTGAGCAGCTCATCGTTTAGAACTCCATCCAGCTACGGCACCAAAACATCAGTTTCTCTTCAGTGGGCATGATCAGTTGTCTTTCAGATTGTCTTTTTCCTTTAGTGTTTATTTAACATCAAGTAGTAATGTGTGAAACCTTTTTTTTTTTTAAAATAATGAACAGAAACAACTGGAGCAGCTACCACCCGCACACCAACGTGCTGTGGCTCCACTACCTGTGCTCAAAGCTGCTTTCCATGAAGTATCGGGGAACAGGAGGGAGGAGCGCCAAGAACACACGAGAGGAGCTCACTTGTTTCTATGACAACGTCCTCCAGTACCGCTCTGCTACAGAGGCGCTGCAAAACTGCTCCATGTTTCAGTAATACGTGAGCACTGAACACACTGAGGTATCTCCCACTCAGACTGCTTTCAGCCTCTGATGTGGAGAAACGGTTAATGATTCGTTTGTATTAAACATGCAGGGATCAGTGTTATGTAATAATGTACAGGGAGTGTATGAATGTAAAACAGAAATGTAAATATTTTATTTACTCTAGTGGTTCAAACCAGATGACTGATCAACTTAGCAACACCTGCTCTTTTGCCAGTATATGATGTTTACAAGTTCCTGTTAGTTTACTTTGTCGCCTTGGCCAATGTCATTTTTCATTAACTAATCAACTAGCTCAATAATTAATCTAGGAAATACTTAATTATTTAGCGATCAGAAGGCTCAATGAGGAAAAACAGAAGGAGCGACTGATTTATAAAAACAGGGCAGACAACACGAGCATTTACTGTAGAGACTCCAGGGAGCTGCTTTCATCAGATCAGGACACATTGTGTAACTCCTCCACACCATATTGATACCTGCTGTGAGACTCCATATTGAAATTTCTAGATGTAAATAATTAAAAATGGTATAAAAAAAAAATGCATCAAATGAGTGTGTTGATTTGAAAACAAAAACAAGGAAATGGTTCTGTCCACTTGCTCAGGAACAATAAAATCTCTAACGTTACTGGAAATAAACCGTTAGCCATCTGATTTTGCAGTGTTGTTATTTGGGATGTTTGATTTTTGCAATAAATGTGAAAAACTGATTAATCAGAGTTGGATTTCATTAGATAGAAATCCCAAGCTGTAAACTTACTGTAAACTTTTTAAAGCTCTTTCAAATATTTCTCTGTATACATACTAGAAATATCCCACTGCATAATTAACTATCGATTAAGGTTTTAATCGATTACATTATCTATTAATCGATTAATTGAATGCATCTTTAGTTGTATGCAAGCACATATTTTCCCGTGTAAACACTGAATGAATCCCATTTAACTGCCACAAAAGTTCTCAGTTAAATGTAATACAAGTCGAAATAAGGAAACACTAGGTTTTTTTACTTTCACTTCAGTTAAATATAGGCTATAAATATAGAATATTAATATAGAAATATTAATGATTAATCAATTCATCTTTATTTCTAGTCACACATAAGGATCTACTGTGGAAAAACCAGCGTTGGCGAGTTCTTGTAGAAACCCGAGCAGTCTGAAAGTGAAGCAGCAGAACTACACTTGACTGGACTCGTGCTCTATGTTGACACAATAAATGGAAAAGAGAAGCTCTTACAAAAACAAAATATGTTTATTCAATTTCTCCTTTAAGATTATTATTATACATTTTTGCATCGAAACAAGCTTCGTTTTGGTGAGTCGCATGTGTCCGTCTGATGTGAATATGTTGAACACTTCCATACGCAGAGACTCAGTTTATTCTTTTTAAGAAATGCCTGGAATAACTGATGACGGAGCGAGAGTCGTAAAAAAAGGAAGACTGACTTTAAAAAAACAAACAAAAAAGATATGGAGACATCTGAAATGGTACAGACACGATCAGGCAGGCTTTATGTTCAGAGAAGAGGTCAGGCATGTGTTGAGAAGCACTTTTTGGTTGAGCTTTGAGGCAATGTTTGAGATGGCCTTGCTGGTGATGAGCCCATGAATCTGTGGAAGTCTGTGCGTTCTGGTGTGCTTTAAAAGTTTGGTGTGTGTGTGCGTTGGAAGTAATAAAAGCTGTATATGAGATGTATTTGCAGCTGCTGTGTGTGTGTGTTTGTGTGTGTTTCATGTCTGCTTGTGCTCAGAAGGAGAAGTATTTGGTAAACCACTCCTGCTTCAGCCCTTCTATCCCCCTCTGTTCCAGGTACGGGCCCCTAAAAAACACAAGAAACACAAACTGTAATTGTGACAATTATGTTTAAAACTTATTTACAAATTTTTATGTTAGTGCACTTGTTCTGCAGAAAGTAAAAAAAGTAAGAAGTTCATTTTATAGCTGAAGAGGGGAGAAGTGTTTGCGCTTTTATTTTAGACTTTTATTTTGAAGAACCAGAGATACAGCCTTAGAAATAAGTTTTAAACATAAGTGTCTCAGTTACACACACGATGATGGACAACAGATATATTCAGAGTGTTTCCAGCCCAAACATACGACCGTCCTTACCTGAGTGACTGGGCCTGCGAGTGTGCATGTGGCTCCTGGCAGGAGGGGGACACGTATCGGATGCCCGTCTGAGGCGAAGGGCAGACGGGGAGGGGAGCGGTCGGTGCCGGGGTGGGAGGGATGCAGGAGGTCCTGGATCTGGTGGAGTGAGGGACGGAGGGGGAGGAATGTTGGCTCAGGGGGAGGGAGGTGTGTCTGTGTGGAAGAGAGGAGGTGGAGTAGTGGGGAGAGGTGTGAGGATGGGA
>JAVQJG010280434.1:0-13436 GCA_036024015.1 Craterocephalus amniculus
TTCTTCTTCTTCTTCTTCTTCTTCTTCTTCTTCTTCTTCTTCTTCTTCTTCTTCTTCTTCTTCTTCTTCTTCTTCTTCTTCTTCTTCTTCTTCTACGAAGTGTTACTGCCCTCTTGTGGACAACCATCATCCGTTTTCACACAGCCGTCACTCAAACAGGAAAAATGTTGACTTTATCACGTAATAACGTGTGTTTAATTATAATACCCATCAGTTTCCTCATCTGAAACCCAGTAAAAAATAAAGCGACAAATATAAATCCCAAAAGTATTGTAAAATGCATTTTCATTTTAGAGTCTATGGTAAAATGTCAAGTTTGTATGATTGAACATTTTCTTTAGTTTAATTTTTTTTTATTTCACTCGTAAAAAACAAAATAGTTCAAAGAAACAATTTAATTTAAAAAATAAAATAAAATCAGCTCGTCATCGGATTGATGGCGGTAACTTTTCTAAAAGGAAGTTGTAGCTGAACGATGTAAGGTTGGAAAAATAAGTGCTTTTACAAACAGGCCTGGAGGAACCTTTATTTTACAGTCTACATAGGAACATGTAGAAATTACTCAGATTAATTATCAACAGGTATAAAAATACCTGAGAGACAGAGTGGGAGGTTGAATCTCCCATCATGTAGGCCTACAGATATCAGCTACAGATAATCCAGGATTGGCTGTGAGTGACTGTGATGCCTTCAGGGACAATATTCCTCCTCTTCCTTGCAGATGTTTACAGACTGATGCAGAAAGACTGCACAGACGGAGACATAGATCTAGAAATGCTTTACGAGACTCGACACACGCTCATATTTCTTATCAAAATGCTAAATGTCCGTGGCTTTGCCATGACAACCTGTTCAGGTAGCGTTCAAGGTCCAGCATGGACCAGGGGAAATGTCTGACTGGAGGGAAGACAACAGCTGCGGCTGGGAAAGAATTCATTCAAGACTTTTTCCAAATACAATTAAACCAGAGGATCAGTGAAAAACTGTTTGAGTAAACTGGTGGTTCAGAGACCAGTAGCCTACTGGGACGGGACAAGCAGACAAGAAGCAAGAACAAAAGCTGCTCATCAGTAATGACTTTATTTCGATGGAAAATGGACTCTGAGCAAAATATCTGAAAGCAAATTCTAGCTGACAGATTAACAGGTATCTGTAATCACTGTTCAATCCCTATACTTATCTAAATGTATCAGGATCCAGAAACGCTGCCATATTCTCTGAACCAAAGCTTGTTTAAAGGGTGAACTTCTCTCTGGACAGCATGGACGGCATGTCCTGCAGACTGAAGAGGAGAGGAAGCATCCATCTCTCACAGGATGGGCAGCATCATAGCGTGGGCACCTTCCACATCTGTGAAGCTCCATCACTGCTGAAAAGTACATGGAGGTTTTAGAGCAGATATCTCAAACTCAGGGTCCCCAGGGCCACAGTCCGGCAGGTTTTCATTGTTTCCCTGGTCTAACACACCTGAATAAAAGTCTTTAGAAGTGTAAATTTATAAAGACACAACTCTGAAGGATTGTTTTAAGAATACGGTGATCAGCCTTCATGATGTAGTTTCCCATTTTCAAATAATTTCCATTTAGTAACCTAAAAACCTTTCACAAATCAGAGTTCTACGCACGTCACTGCTTCAGATTCAACACTTTTAATTCATTTATTTTTTAAAGTATTGAATGGAAGAACAAATAAAAAATCAAAAGCATGCAAATCCTACAGAATTAAACATCAGAATGGGTGGGATTGTCTTTATTTCCTACATACACTACATACAAAAGTAAATAAAAATACATAAGACAAGGGATGCAACAATATAATTTTTTTCAAAACCGATATGATACCGATACTTGAATCTGAGTACGTGCTGATACCGATTACTGATACAAAAAAAAATGCAATTAATTGGGAAGACAGGTTTTATTTTCTTCTCTTCTTTTTAAAAACGATGGTGAAATAAATAAAAATAAAATATAAATAAAAATTACAATGATAAATTTCAAGTGAAAATAAACATTGCTCATAATAAATTGGGATCGGTTCCTGGTATCAAACAACTTTAAGAAGTACTTTAAGAGTACTTCAGAGTGGTATCGGTACCGATAACATGCAACCCTATAAATAACATTTTAAAAGAAAACAAACAAAAATTCAAATGTAGATGTAGATGACTTAGAAAGCAAACATTTTTATAAATAAAAAAAAGTCCAAACAAATGACTAATTCTCCATTAAATTTAGAAAAAATGTTACAGTTAAAATCTAATTATTTTCCAGAAAATACTTTGGGTAAAAGCAGCTAATTAGTGAGTGTCACAGTTAAAGCGGACCTGCTCTGATTCAGGGAGCTTGGGCTAAAAATGAAGATGGATGTCCCAGGATGCACCGCGGCGGGATTCTCCCATCGTGACCAGCACATCCAGACAGAGCGGTGATGGCGGCCGGTTAGATCCACACGTAAACAGCGCCTTCACACAGCCGCACTCCCCCAAGCCCTCTGGGGCAGCCAGCCTCTCACAACGCGGTGGTGCCAGCGCGGAAGGCAGCGCGCGGAGACGCGGGGATCCCCTGGCAGCTTTTACCACTTGACAAACAAAACGAATTTGCAAACAAAAAGAAAAAAAAAGGAGAAGAAATAATTAAAACATGGACGAGCACCCTGGCGGAGGAGGAGCGGCCGCTCCGCGACAGCCGCCGCCGCCGCAGCAGCAGGGAAGCAGCAGCGCCAACCCTTCGGTCGGAGCTGTCATGGTGCCGCTGCAGAACGACGACCTGCCGCGGCCCCAGCAGCAGTACACCATCCCGGGGATCCTGCACTACATCCAGCACGAGTGGGCCCGGTTCGAGATGGAGCGGGCGCACTGGGAAGTGGAGAGGGCTGAGCTCCAGGTTAGTCGCTAGCTTAGTGCTGATCCGGCTACAGCGAGACAGCAGCAACCAAGAGGGTCGGTGTGTTTTACTCACCGCGCTATTTTGTTGGCAGGTCGGAGGTCGTTAAACCAGTTTGTCGCGCAGGTCTCTGCTGGTTTTACCGGCTAACCGCTGAGTTAATATCAGTTTTACTGGCGCTAGCTGTTAGCTTCACACCGCTGCCGGAGCTAGCTGTAATTCATCTGATGGTGACTCTGAACTGCAAGCTCCTGTTTCTCTCTTTATTACGTTACAACGACCACAAATGGTGGATTAAATGCCGTTTAGACAATAATATAACCAGTTACTCTGACTGTTATGGTGTTTTACCGTCTGCACTGTTAGCTGTCGGGCTAATGCAGGTATTAATATCAAAGGATTGGCCTTAGACTGACTTTTAGAGGTAATGGGTGTTTATAAGAAGGTGAATGATGGATAAAGGTTTATCAAACGAGACAAAAAGGCATATAATAGAAAAGTTGCACAGCTCCATATGTTTAATCTGCTTTACAGTAGCAGGGATTCAGACATGAGCTGGACTGTTCTTAGATGAAGGTGTCTGGAGTTCATAAATATGGACGGAGGTGGGAGAAAAACGTGTTAAAACCAATGCGAAGACTAAAAAAGTTAATAATTAGTTCATTTTAGCTGCTGTCAATTTTACTATTCAGCACTATTCCTCTTTAAATGGTGAAATTATTGAGCAGAGGTGCACTGGCCTGGAAATCAGATTTTACTGGCTGTGAGAGATTATGAAAAAAACTGAAAACAAACACCCAACAACATACATTATCTGTGCCGTGGTGTCCCTCCTGACACATCCATACCGATGAAACGACATAATCCGCTGTTATTCAACCAAAGCATCAAAGCTACATCCAAACATGGCCAGGAGTCTTTTCATTTGAAGGTGGGAACCTCCAGTGATGTTGCAGAGCTGGATGTCGCAGAGTCTGACCCCTCACATGGAAAGGCTCGTGTCTGATCGGCAGTGAAAACAAACGTAATACATTGTTCATTTTTCCATTTTGAGATATTGTTGTTACCTGTCCAGGATGCTTTGCCCCAGTTCTGTGCACCAGTCAGACTTCTTTCATGGGCTGTGCAGCAGTAAAACATTTGTTTACACACAAGCCAGCTGAATTTGGGGAAGGAAAATAAAACTAAACAAGAAAAACCAATGACAGCTGTAGAGGTTTCCCTGGATCCTTATAGTCAAGAAAACTTTGTTTTACTAATCTGGAAATCCTGAGGCTGAGAAGTTTGAGTAAAGTTAAGTTTCAGATTCTCATTCTGGGCTCTCCAGCTGATAACGATAGTTTTAAGCCTATGTGGTGATGAAAAAAGACTGGCTCGACCTCTGGGTCGAAGACACTAACATAATAAATTAAGCAGTCGTCGCTCATGGATATTTTTAGATTTTAATATTTCACAGCAACATGAGGTGTGCAGGATTAATGTTGTTATTAAACATATTCTGGAGCGTCGGCATCAGTGCCAGTTTGACGTTTTAAATCGGTTCATTGTCCTGGTGTACGTGCAGTTTTTATCAGCCTGATCTTTAACCAGCCGATCAGCTGACTGACTTTTACCCAAAGTCTCATCCTCTGCATGCCGCCATATCAACATAGAAATAAACACAAAATACTACTAATGGCTCCAAAAATATTTCTGAGTGAAAAAAATACCAGTTTAGCCACTTATTAGTTACAGATACTTTACAAGCGGATTATTTTCACTAAATTGTGGTCTTATAGAAAAATCATTATACTATTATCATACTATTTTTATTGCATAATTATATTAATGATATGTTGTAATATGATCGATATTATTTGTGTCTAATAAGTTATACTTAATATGATAATTTTATATTATTTTGTTAATTTTATATTAGATATCAGAATGAATCTGACTTAAAAAAGACACTTTTTTTTAGCTCCAGACTTGAAAGGCTGTCAGACGTGGTTTCATGAAATAAACCTGCCGATCATCGCTCAGCTGATCTAAAACTAGCCCAGCCACAGACTCTGTGATTGGTGGAGAGACTCGTCTTGCAGCTTCACCAACAGCAGCAACGTTTGTCTGATGGGACACCAGCATGTAAGGGACTGTGAAGATTTCCTGGTCACATTTTTGTTGATGAGACTTGTTATATTTATGTTGTAAATGTTTAACACAATGTTCACTTGTTTTTGAATCCATGACATCAGTAAAATATATTCTTTTGTTAGTGTTATTGTTTTAAATGAGGAGTTTCAAAGCTCCATAGATGGTGATGGAAGCTTGTCTGCTGGTTGACTTTCTTCCAGTCTGACTCGTGGGCAGATCCTCTGCTCTCTAAGTTCTAAAGATGTTCTTGCTATTACTTTGTGGGCTTTGTGGTTGTTCAGACTAGGGATGGTCCGATCGGATGCACTAGATCAGTATCGTGTCTGATCCATGCCAAAATTACTGGATCGGGTATCAGATTTTTTAAATTAGAACCTGCCTGATCCGAACCATCCTCAACTTTGCGCGTTTTCTGTTTCTACATGGGGAATGTTTTTATTTAATATAATTATTTTCACTAACTTTTACTTTTATTTTAATTTAAATGTCTAAAATTGCAGCTGTAAAAGTTGTGTTTACACATGCTGTTAAATCAGATGTGAGCTTTAACTTTTCATAAAGCCACACCAATCACATGTCTTCAGTTGTCGCATATTTTCCTTCTTTCTTTTGGGAACTAGGACAGTTGTACAGTGAATGTGAAAAAGAAAATTGCATCTAAGTATTATTACATCTTTTAGAGTGACAAAAGGAATCGGATCAATATCGGCTCTATATCGGCTAAACCTCGATACATCTGTATCGGATGTGCAAAAGTGTAATGGAGCCATCCCTAGTTCAAACTTTCCCAAGACTTACGATATCAGCCTCAGGTTCTCTGAAAGCCCTGTGACCCTCACCATGGTGGAAAACGAACATCAACTTACATACCGAACCAAACATGTGAAGTCGACTGGTCATTTCTGGCTCTACAGGATGATAGGAAAGGGCCTGGTAGGGATCGCACTGAATTACGGAGCCCTGCATTGTTTGTTTGATTTTACTTATTACATTTGAGAGAGAAGCTTTTTTTAGGTTGTAAAATGATCCCATTAATTCATGAAGCAGTTTTCCCCTCTTGAATGAATAGAGTATGCTCTGTGGGAGTAAACAAATTACAGGGAAATCTTTCGTCATGTTCTGAAGGTACACAGGCTTTCCAGCTGTCGGTGTCAGTCAGGTTGTTGCCTTTCTCTGCCAAACCTCATGAAATCAGTTTCCTTCCAGTAGGAGTTGTTTCTCTGTTTGGTTCCACTCCAGGACACCAAATATGGTTTATGTGTTAATTTGTTGTAACTATTTAAGCTGAGTGCACCCATAAGGGCTTTTAAAATCTGAAGAGATCCTTTGGTCTGTTAGAGATCCCACACATTCAGATAAAATATCAGGAACTGAGCTCAGCACACGTTTAAGGCCTTAACAGACCAAACCCCCTTTAAATTGCATTTGAAGTTGTTTTTCAAGCCTTGTATTGCAACATTGAGTAGATTTTTTTTTAGATATGAAAATTGGTTGATATCGCCCAAGCCCTATTCTGCATCAGAGATCAGTGAGTAGCAAGTGCCATCCTTATGACCAATCAGCTCTCTCCACCAGGGTTGCATCTCAAATAATGAAGTTAATAATAATTCTCACATAGAACTTCAGAGCAGGATTTTATGGACCCACAACTACTCGCTGTAACAGAATAAATATTCAAGCACAAACCAACAAGCAGCTGGAGAAAACAGACCTCACTATGTTAATTGATTTATTTATTGCCAGTGACTGTGGATGTTAATTTTAATTTAACTGCACTAAAGGCAGAATTACCCTGATCTCCTCACAAGGTTTTTTTAAATCCTTGGATGCAGATAATTTTCCAGATCACTCCAAAAATCTAATTAATTCTTTTTTATAAATTTCTAAAGCTTCTTTAAGATTTAATTATAATCCACACATAACTTTATTTATGTTGGTAACAGTCAGACAGAAGAAATATAAAGGAAAGGGAGGAAGCTACCCGAAACGTCTGGGCTGTAATAAAGTGATCAGGGCGCTGTACATTTATATTGTCCGATGAAGTAATAGTCTAATCTGATAAATTTGTACATAATAAAGTCTGAAATACCTTGCTATCTGAAGCTTCAAACGGTAGCAACTAGGGCTGTCCCGATTCCACTTTTTCACTTCCGAGACCGATACAGAGGGTTGAGTATCGGCCGATACCCGATACCGATACTTACATTTTGTTATGAGTAAAATATTGTGTAAAACCTCACCTCAAAACCTTAAGATGTAACTGATAAAGTCCACAACAGAAGGTGTGAAAAATCATTGTCATTAATTATTAACCAATGATTTGATTTAATAAATTTAAAGACTCTGTGTAACACACAGCACATTTCTGTTTTAAGAAAATACAACCTAAGTAAATCCTGTAGAAAATGTACTAGGGCGATCTCGTAAAGGGTGCTAAGGTAAAAGGGCTGGATAGAAAATGTTGATCACCTGGGATTGACAACAGTATTGGCATATTTCAATGCAGGCCGATACTTTCCGATCCGTGTTTTTTTCCGGGTATCGGCACCGATACCCGATACTGGTATCGGATCGGGACAGCCCTAGTAGCAACAGTGTTGTTTTTGGCCTCATAATGTGTATAAATTCTTAATATTTCTAAAGAATAATTGTCTACACTATAAGTGGACTTCCTGAAGCCTGCAGAGAATCTGCTTACTGATTGGTCAGACGCTGCAGGCTCCACCTCTTTTATCTGAACACACTGATCGAGATGGGAAAACCCCCGGTTGAGATACCGAGTTGATAACTAGCTTCGTTTATCCAACAGTTTATCCAGATCTTGAAGGTCTGGGTAAGTCAACCCAGATAACGGAGAGAAATTTGGGGTATGTTTATTACGCTTCATAGGACAGGCTTCTGATGAGAAGATTTACCAGGAGGGAAAGTTTGAAGATGATCTGATGGTAGACAGGGAGTCTTCTTCCTGGAGCCAGACTGGAAGCCGCTCCTGCTTTCTGGGAGCTGGTTCCATAGACGGGGTGTGATATCTGAAGGCTGTGCGCCTCAGTTCATGACAAATCATGCTCCAAAACAAGTCCAAGGGACTTCGTTACAGGAAGCCAAGGTAGTACCATCCAGAGTACTTCCACAGCTGCAGCCTCTTTAAGTTTCAGGACCAAGGACAACAACTTCCGTCTGTCTGAATGTAGAAGTTAATTCAGAATTATCCAGGTCTCTGTGGTTTTAAGACATCTTTGTAGCCTTACCAATTGACAAGTTTCATCAGGCTTCATGGACAAGAATATTGGAGTGTCATCCGCATAGAGATGCAGGTTTATTCCATAGTAGTACCTGAAGGAAGCATGTACAGGGAGAACAGGTATGGTTCAAGTACAGAAACCTGATGAACTCCATGACTTGTGTGGAAGATTCATTATTTACGTGAACAAATTGGATCTATCAGATAAATAAGTCTTAAACCAGCCTGATGTGGTTCCTTTAATCCCATTAACATGTTGCAGCGTCTGAGCCGGAACATTCGGATCCACGGTATCGGATGAGGTCTGCCGGGACCAGAATCTCGACTCCATGGTTTGGTAAAGGGTGCAGTGCTGTGGGACCGGAGGCTGGAATTAGGCAGCCTGGCCTACTGGGCCCTCTGCTGACAGCCTCATCCCAGCTGAATGCTAAAATTAGACCAGCCCAAAATAACTGCAACACGCACAGAGGCGATGGTTCAACTCCCCGTCAGTCACAACATAGAGGCCGTAAAACAATGTCACTGGCTTCCCCTCATTTAACCCAAAAGCTGCTCAGGAAACGGCAGAAAAGTTTCTCTGTGTGAAGAATTATTGGTTAAAGGTTTGTCTGAGTCTGGAGTGGATGTGGACCCGGATTCAGGTTCAAGACCGGGTCAGACGGGATGATATGTGTTAATAAGGCAGTTGTTCAGAGGATGACTCACCCCTTATGCAGCCTGCGCTGGTCCGTCAGCCTGGTAAATGTGGACCAGTGACCTCACCACACGAACGTACCCCTCGTCATCCTCAGGCCCGTAGTCTGACATCATCAGCAGATTTGATTCATGTACATCAGTTCCTGGCTGGAAGAGTTCAGTTTTACACCCTTAGAAAACCACAAGGCGTAGCTTCTACCCCTGACCCGCTCGTGCTCTGACTCAGATCTTTGGTTTAAGCTCCCACATTAGTTTTACTGTTTTCAGGCTTTCTGGTCAGTCTGGTCCAAAGACGGGTTTATCGTGGGATTGTTCTGAACGTGTGTTTTCATTCCCGCTGGTAATGTTGGTTTAACTGGCTCATGTTGCTCAAATTGTCAGGACAAATGAAACTTTATAAGCTGCTGTATCTAACAGAAATCACTAACAACCTTCTTCTTGGGGCAGATGTTTCCGGCCTCCGGTATGGAGTCACCCAGAATAAAAAGGTTCAGAACTTAATAGTTTGCATCAGTCAACCAATCAGCTTTTATTTATAGAGCATTTTCAGACATGAACATACAACACAAAGCGCTTTGGCGATTCAGACACAGAGCTGACTGCTTTCTTCTACCAGCTGTCACCATGGCAACCCTGACGCCATGAACATGTCATTGGAAATCATATCCAAAGTCTTACATGAAAATATTTTATTTCCTTATTATATTAACATTTTTTTCTTTGTTGCAGATGTGTTCAATATAAAATAAATGATCTGCTGCTTTATTCCCATGTCCCAGTGATTACCTTTATTTATTTATATATTTTTCATCTCAGTGATGATATCAGTGAGGATATTTATTTATTTATTTGTCATGCCTATTATGATCTTTTTCTATTTATTTATCATCCCGGTTATGATCTTTATTTATTTATTTTATTTATTTATTTATTTTGTCATCCCAGTGATTATCTCAGTGATATTTATTTATTTATTTATTTATTTATTATCTATCAATCATCGTAGTGATGATCTTTTTATTTTTTTATTTTTGTTTCATCCCAGTGACGATCTCTGTGAACTGATCTCAGAAGAACACGCTGACTGACTGTAAAGCCTGTTTATACTCTGTGTGGGTTCGGCTGACACCGTGTTGCTTTTCCAGATCTGGGCTACTTTTTGTTTTTTTGTCTCTGGGTCTTTTTCAGATTTACTGAAATATGTCCACACATCGGCCACGTTGGCCCTTCCAGATGAGCTCCTTCATCGCAGCATCTGTTTCGGTGATAAAAGTCTTAAAAATTCTCTTTTAGACCAATTTCGGCCGAAAGGTTTCAGCAGGCGAATGTCAGGTGCATCCCTTGTAGATTTCCTCCCATCACAGAACCCCGGTTCACCATTTTTCTCATTTACTTCACGTTTTATGTGTAACCACTTCCAGGCTTCTGCCTTCTGAGTGAATGATTCAACATTTAAGAAGCATTTATTATCCTTATGCAGCATAACAACATTTTCTTCAGCAGCTTTTAAAGCATAGTAAGACAAAATAAATATTGGTGTTCAGTCCATGGGGGGGGCACAAGAAGAAGGGGGTCTTCAGCTGCAACGGGCCCTTCTGGAGGGTATATTGAGTCTCGGAGCAGGGTTAGAAAATCAGCGTGTAAACACTTGATCAGGTCGGTATCGGTTGGATGTTTCGGTGCGTGCATGAACCAAATGGTGGGGGTTATGTGATGTAACGAGTTTTAGGAAAGACGTGAACAATGGCAGCAGCAGAAGGGGACTTAAGAGGATACAACATTTTTGCTGACAACTTAAAGAGTTTCAGGTTTACTGAGCCTTTCGATGGTCAAAAGCCTTTTTCTGAACCAGCATCACTGCACATGTCCAGGAGGGGTTGGAAATACTGAATCTCTCCGTCAAATCAAGACACACCCGATCAGATCAGTTCATCCATGGAAACGTGTGAGAGAAGCTGTTTCTTTAAAAAACGCAGAAAAAGTTCATCCTTCATCACAAACACGGTGCTGATCAGTCCTGTGTTCATCTCCTGTAACGTGTCCCGCACTGTGGACCAGACCAGCTGGGCTCATGGAAATGTCACATAAACATGACCTCCTCTGTTGTGTTTGTGTGTGTGTGTTTGTGCAGGCCAGGATTGCGTTCCTGCAGGGGGAGAGGAAAGGACAGGAAAACCTGAAGAACGACCTGGTTAGAAGAATCAAAATGTTAGAATACGCTTTAAAGCAAGAACGGTAAGAAACTCCAGTCTTTTTTTTAACATCAACCTGGATTTTTACCAAATGCGTGAAAAGATTTATCTCACCTTTCTTCTCTTGTCTTCAGAGCAAAATATCACAAGTTAAAATATGGAACAGAGTTAAACCAAGGAGAGATGAAGATGCCAAGCTTTGAATCAGGTAGGCAGCACACAACACAAACTATGACGGGGTTAAAATATTCTCAGTTGTAATTTTGTTTTTATTATGATATTTAGGGGTGACCCAATAATAGTCGACAATTCGTTGATTCGATTCAGAGGACTGTGACCCTGACAGTCTCCCAGTCAAGTCGTCGCAAAGTGACCCAAACAGGTTTTAATCTCACCTGATTGTTCAGCCAAAGAGATGTGTCTGTGACCAAGCAGCCATGATGCATGGTCACAGTACCCTCAGAGGTGACATTATCATACCTGTGGTTCACTGATTTCACTTATTGACACAAACAGTTTGCCAGTCTGACTGCTGCAAACATAACGCCGCCACTCGTGTGCGTAATGCTCCAGATGGAGACGCTGCAGGCACTGCTGGAGTATTATGCAAATGGTAAAACTAAAAATTAACATGTTTTTAGGGACCATGGTAATTTACCGGGCCACAGTGACTGGCTGATATGCCAAATTAGATTCCTGAGAGCAGCGCTCTTATGTGCTGAACTGGACCGACACAGAGGTTGCTGCACAGCGCGCTCTGTTCTGGAGCGGCTCGGCACGATTGCTGTACTACTCGAACAAAGTGTGCATAAAATTTACGTTGTGGTGCCCTGCACATCCCCTCCATCAATTAATTTATTTTGGTCAGGCTGAATGCGTGTTCTGCGCTACCCCCAGTCTGCCGCGGCCACCATAGCGCCACGCACGTGCATCCAGGAAGTACAATATGCTACGGTTTGGACTCTAAAAATTTACTAAATGATGTTGTTTCCAGTAATTTATGGACGCTACCCACTCAGGACAATTGGATAACATTGGATGAGCAGTATGGAGGAATATTACAAAGTTTTTGTGGACTTTTATGGACCTTTTTGAACGGACGCCGTTTAACATCACTCTGGGTGTTTCTGTTTATGGCGGCATTTCTGATTTTTCCTCCAGATACCAAAGAGTCGGAAGTTTCTGCAGTTCCTGCCAACAGTCAGCTGACATGGAAACAAGGACGGCAACTTCTCAGACAGTAAGTCGTCTGATGTTTGGCTTCACACATCTCATCACATCATTCCTCCTCCTCCTCCGCTATTTCAGTCTAATTCTAGTTGCAGGTATGGAACAAGGTTCAGAAGTTTGTCAGCATGGCGATGTTTTGTATATTATTACATTTTTTAGAAATGATTATCTATCGATCAAAATAACTTATTTTTCTTAATCAAAATGTTTGTGCTCAATGAATAATCATGACCAATCTGTCTGTGTTGTGTTCAGGTACCTGCAGGAAGTCGGATACACGGACACCATCCTTGACGTCCGAACTCAGAGGGTCCGCTCGTTGCTGGGCTTGTCGGGTTCGGAGCAGAACGGAGCCGTGGACAACAAGAACCTGCAGCACCTCATCAACGGGACGGAGCGCTGCAAAGACAGCAAGAGGTGATCTCAGGCACCCTGACTAGTCCAGACCCGGGATCAGTTCTGACCCGGATCGGTCCAGACCCGGATCAGGTTTACTCTGGCCTTGACCCGGTCCAGACCCGGATGTTTCTGTCCATTCATTTATTAATGGACTCAATTATTAAACACATTAAACACACATAATTTTAAAGCGAATACAAAGAGGATCTGCTCTTTCCCGACTGAAACAGCGCCCACTTGTGGCGACTCAGTAATTACCCACAACACGCCACTGTTCCAGACTCGGATCAGTTTCACAGTCATGTGTACCTGATGTGGACACTGTTGGGGAGAATACTTCCAAAATGTATTTAGGTACAGAATACTGAATACCCACTTTAAAATGTATCCTGTATCGTATTCCGTTACATTGCTTAATTCTAGTACTGTATTCTAAATACTTAGAATACTTCCCCATAAACAGCATTTATGTCTATTAAATGACACAACTTGCAATGGAAGCTCTTCCTGCAGGAAAACCGATTATATAATGCTGAACATTATATATAATAATATATAAAACAAATTGTCTAAAATTAATTTTTATATCTATTAAAGTATACAGATTATATTTCTGTTGCTGTAATAAAGTGACAAATGCTTATACCTAAACTACTTAAT
>JAVQJG010280490.1:0-12659 GCA_036024015.1 Craterocephalus amniculus
TTTTTAGGGCAGAATCCGGGAACTTTGCAGTGCACTGGATTTAAATTGCAACCGCACTTACACTCAAAAGAAGTGCACCAAAGGGTGCAAGTGCGCTGATTGAGACACGGCCTGTGTCTACATCTGACTGCAAAGTGCTCGGAGATGACACTGTCATGAATTAAGTAAATATTATAATAAATCCTTCTTTAAAATGAAGTACTTATTCTTCTGTCATTAAATCTTATTTAAATGCAACAATAATAGCTTAAAATTGATCTATTAAGTTTTGAATATTCTCCTCGGTTTCATTTCACACATCTGTAAAATGGGAGATCATTTACTATCAGCATTTAAATTTTTGAGGTTGTTTTTTTTGTTGTTTTGGTTTTTTTAGATTTTTGGATAGGGCAATGACATCTTCACAATCCTGACTTTACAAAGAATCCACTTGTTCTAAATATGTCATGACTGATCATGGAGAAAGTGCTAAATATGGAATTAATGCCTCGCTTCCAGTTCTCTACAGAGCTATATGACGTGGGTGAGAAAATTCAAGCGTTTGATTTAGGTGGAGAAGGGATACATCTGAAAGTGACGGGACTTTGGCACCTCTGATTTAAAACATGTTCATCATGTGCTTCATTCGCTTGTAATTGGATATCTAAGGTTTACTACGTAACAGTGAGTTTACACTGAAAATCTGATCATTTATTCTTGGGGTGGCACTTGAGGGACCAATAAAATTTTGGGGGGGGGGGCCTCTAGAAACGCCCCTGCGGCTGTCATTGAATGAAATGAATGCCCGCTAGGACGATCAGAAAGCCAGTCCTACCCATCTATCTATCTATCTCTCTCTCTATATCTATCTATCTATCTATCTATCTATCTATCTATCTATCTATCTATCTATCTATCTATCTATCTATCTATCTATCTATCTATCTATCTATCTATCTATCTATCTGTGTTTGGATGGTAAGGGCATCAGGACTTCTTGGAAGCGTCACTCTCTATTATTTCTGGTGTTTTGGGGGAAGGCTGGTGAGTCACAGCACACCTAATAATTTCTTCTTTTTTTTTGTCAGGAAGGGTGGAGGATGGAAAAAAGAAACCGTTTCTTCCTTCTGCTTTTTTCTCTTTCAGGAGGGAGCTGTTGGTGCCACAGAGGGAACGAGGTGACTCAGACTGAAGGGAAATGCCGGCCGGTGTTCCTAACCGGGCAAGGAGCTCAGGGGAAGTCCAGCATTGTTCGCTGGGTAATGGAGAACGTTCTGGAAATAAAACTTTACAGGTGACTGATGCAAAATGTAGGAAAAATATCAGTGTTTGTTGTTACGATACGATTCATGAACGATTCTAGTTCATCTAGAACGATACGATACGAAACGATTCAGTACATCTATCATCCACTATCATCGATAATCCAACCAGTGTGATTGTCAGAAATACCTGCATGCTGGACAGTGCAGGGAAGTTTCTTAGTAAGAAGAATCTTAGTTTCTTTTAAGAGAATCAAGTATAAATTAAAAATATGGGTATAAACAAAACAAAAGTTCAACTCTCCCAGTTGAATTACAAGGAGCTAAACCTTTTGTGGCATTATTTTCAATAATTATAAATTTTTTTTAATGAAAGTACAGTTAGTGCAATCAAACTGCTACTTCCACTATTTTCTCAACAAAAAAAGTACAAAAAGAAAATCTTTCGTGCTTCGATCCAAAGTATTATTTCTCAATATTGATTCGAAGCGATTCAATACCTTTTATAACGATAATAGATGGGTAAATATCGATTTTACTACGATCTTGCCAAGCACATATGGATCTGTTGAATCATAGGAATATAAAATCGATATATATCGATTAATCGTTACACCCCTAGTGGCGTGGGACAGTTTGTTGGCCTGAAGGTCAGATCAGGGTTCTGCTGCTTTCAAGACCAGATCCAGGGTCCTGGATCTAGACTGGCCTTCTAAATATCCCAATCTGTAAAGTTGGACACCTGAGAACGTGTTTGGAGGAAGATTGGGACAAAAGAACACCTGGATCCTCCATGTGAGACAGTCTGGGAAGTGTTGGGAGAAGGAACGGGAACGTTACAAAGCATGAAAATATTTCCTGAAGCAACTTTCTGTGTGAATCGTAACAAAAAGCGGAGGAAAATAAGATGAACCCCGGGGCCTCTCGGGTTCGTGACGAAGTCTCGGTGAAGGAATTCTCATTTTCCCCGTCCTCCGCTGAACTGGCTCACACCTCCATGTGAAACCCAAACCACCAACATTTGGCTGAGTTTCAGGGTTGTGAGTCAGGCTGGAGCTGCAGGAATCACTGAGTCACCCGCACCCCTCCCCCCAGCACGACCATCCCTCCCACTCTGCCTCCCATCGACCTGCCAAACCAGCAGCGAGAAGCCGAGAAGCCCATCCAAACAATCTGCTTCCATCCATGAACGCAGCAGAGTTTCCTCTGACGGAGTCCCAGACTGTTTATGTTCTGAAATGAGAAGCTTCTGTCCGAGTGGAGCCGACATCATCAAGAACCACAAAAAGGCTTTGAAATCAGCCTCCCTCTCCCAGAAAGAAGTCTTCCTGTGTTTACTCTGCGGGCGGTGAAGAAGTGCTGCTCAGGAGGAGACCAGTACCACCAGCTGGAAACCATTAGCCTCAAACCGCTCCCCGTCTTCCCTCCACCGCGGCTCCATGCACGAACGTTAGCTACGTAAACATCGTGCAGCGATGTGCGCAGAGAGGAAACACCCGACAGAAACCAAGAAAAGTGGCTTTTTGTTCTTTTTGGGTTTTTTTTTCACCTGTCTTGTCCAGCATTGTAGCAAGCAGAATGATTGTCTGGCTGCTGTTTGGTGCTGGGCAAATTTACTCTGTCAAGAAGGGATTTATACTGCATGCATAAAGTCCCTGTTGAGGAGATAAACTTTATTATTTCAAAATCTTAATGCTGGACTCGACCGGAGGGGGCTTTTTGTTTTTTAAGTTTAACGAGCAAATCGTCCCGGTTTACCTGGAAGTGGAGGATGATGGTCCATATGAGGCCCAGGGTCAGCTTGGGGTTTCCATCGGCGATGTCATCATTCCTGATGTTGACCAGTTTGACCTGAAAGTTTGGGAAACAGCAGTTTGTGGGTTTGTTAGCTTGTCTGCAGTTATGTCTGTAAGTCCTCTTTTTTTCTCAGAACCCTCTCGTTTCTTGCAGAGACACGGTGCAGTAAGTTATGTTTTTGTTGCTACTTATTTGAACCCAGAGCTGGAACCGGAACTGGAATATTTTCAGCATCTCTGAGTTGTATCACCATGACAAGTGATGCAGGAAACATGCAGGTAATTCTGAGATAAAAGACGAACGCAGGGGAAAGATCCGACTGCTGACCAATCGGATTTGTTAGAAAATGATAATAATCTAAAAAGCTGAATACGTCTAATTTTCTGTGATTTTCTATTTTCTCATACTGCAACTTGCAACTTTTAGAAAACCCAAATGCAACATTTTAAAGGGGACGTTAGTCTCCATCAGACCAGAAACTCCTCTAAAACCCATCTGGGGCTCATGTTTAGACTCCTATCAGCCTGTTCTGGAGTTTTCCCTCCACGTACCTGTCTGTGTTTGAGGATGTCCAGGGCGATCTGGACGTTCTGCAGCTTGTGGAAGCGCATCCTTCCTTTCTCCCGCGGCTGGAAAACAAGAGAGAGTTGGCCATGAAGAGGAGGGAACATTTTCCACCTTCCACCATGTGAAGCCCCCCATGACTGAGGAGCAGGGCTCTCAGTGTCCACAGGATCTACTCTACGGTGTGTCTGCAGTCATGGTGCTGGAAATCTAACTAAGACAAAGCAAATTTGAAGTGCGATTCAAATTCTGCGTGTTTGAGATCGAAGCGTCCGATCGGAGCTTCGTCAGGTTTAACCCTAACCCCCCCACCCCTAACCCCAGCCCCACCCTGAGATGCATGTCAGAACCAGCCGAGATGTCTGCCGGTGGAAGCATGATGATGCAAACCTGTCCTCTTCACTCCGACACCAAACCGAAGGCGGCAAGCGATGCTTTACTCTAACACCGTCCAATCAAAGTTTTATAAACCTCTACAATAACCGCAGGTTTCTATGGTAACCCCAGGAGTGATAGCTACGACATGCACTGCTGCGTTTTCAGCCGGTCTAAAGCCTGGTGCAGAAACAGACCAAAAATAAAAGAAAAAAAAATGAATAAAATCAGCTTGCAGTGAAAAATGTGGATTTAACATCAGCAATGGAAACCTGATATTTAACTTTGGATTTAACTTAAGATGGATTCTTCTCCGAGACAGGGCCAGAGCCGTAGAGTTGCATCGTTAGAGCAAATATTTCTCTGAATACGGACATTTTTTCAAAAAAATTCATTCAGCTTTTGTGAAATTAAGAGATATTTATTAAAATATTTTTTGTTTTTTGAAATCAGCTAAATCATTTATATAAATAAAAAAGTAACTTTTTCTGATTAAATGTTTTCTTTTTTAAAATCGCATCAGTTTCCTGGAATAAATTTTTTTAAAAAGTTTTCCTGAAAATCTTGAAAAGATAACTTAATTTTTTCCACGTCTTTTTTAAATTTTCTGTTTTGTTGAATTAACACAATAAGATTACAAAAAACTTTAATTTTTAAAAAAATAGGGAGACTGTTTAATTTTTGTTTTTCTGAATTAACTAGATCATTTTAATTTAAAAATATTACTCTACGGAACATATTTCTTATAGGATTATTATAAAAACTAATTTTTAAAGAATTATTAGATAATTTTAAACTACATTTTTTATAAATTGCTACATAACCCTTTTCTGACATTTTGACATTTTTAAAATCTGTTTTTCTGAACTAGCGAGATCATCTTTACAAAAGAATTGTGAATTTATGATATTTAAAGAAATATTTTGTGGTTTTCTGAATTACAAAGATAATTCACAAAGAAACAAGTATTTGTCAATTTTTTGAAATTATTTTAAAAAATTAGTTTATACTTATACTGACAAGAAATTTTTAATAAAGATATTGAGTTTATCAGGATTTATAAATCATATTTTTAAATGTTCTCTTATTTGTAGCTTTCTTTGCATTTCTGGTTTCTTCCAGCTATCTGAGATTAGGAGGAACCAGTAAATAGAAATTATATATATATACACATTGTCCTCAAATGTGGATTGCAGGAGGTCAGACGGACAATGTAACAGAAAATAATCCATTAAGGTATTTATGTTACAGTGGTTGTCTATTCTATTTTTATTTACATTTTCCACAGTGCTGCAGCGTTTTTGTTATTTAATGTTTGTAGAAACAAAGATTATGGAGATTTTTCCAGAAACCCACGTTTTGGGTTTTAAAATGTGCCCGTGATCACATTGGGCCAATAAAAGGTACTGGAAAATGTTATTTTTATCCAAAATCCTGCAGACGTCCAGTCCTATCCATCCTGAGTTAAACTGAGATCATTTCCCTCAAATACGATTCATCTTTACACAGAAAAACTGAATAAACTTTGATCAAATTTGAGTCATAAAGTCCTGACCTTGCTGGTAAATCACACCTACGCAGAGGACAACACATTTTCATGCATATGAACGTTTTGTTAGTTTGGACTAGAAAACAACTAGATATGGATGAAACTAAATCTTTCCGTCACACCTAGCAGCAGCTTTCACCTCAGATCTCCCGGCAGAACTTCTGATCCTGCAGCTCGCAGACCAAACGAAAAGATGTCAACACAGAAAGGAAGAAACAAACGGGGAGTGTGACTGCCATCATGCACAACCCAGCAGCCACCTGGTGGTGGTGACACATGCCACGCCCGAGAAGGCGGCCAGACACAGTCCAGGCGCCACTCACCAACCGCACGTTCCTCACAACGTCACGTTCCCTCGGCTACAGCGAGCATCGCAAGAGAGGAAGGCAGAGGCAAAGGGGGAGAGGTCAGGGCAAAGGGAAGCGAACAGGAATTAGAAAAAGGAAAAAACCAAAACAGTGCAGAAAGGTTACAAGATGGAAGCAAAGAATGAAATTAGTGCTTTAAGGCATCATCACCCAAAGACCAGTGCTAAAGGAAGAAGAGAGTGCATAGCCTCGGCATGTACTGAAATGTCCAGAAGTCTCCAGAAAATGTCAGTCAACACATGCAGAGGCAGGAGTTCGGCCCAAATATTTGATTATTTGATCCGTAGAAACATTTAGAGTGGAGGTCAGGATGGGGAGACTGGACGGTAGAACGATATGAGGGGGGGTTCCCAGGCCTCCCACGCTCACCAGTGTCTCTCCGGACAGAACCTCCAGCAGCGAGATGAGGTTGTGTCCATCTCTCAGGTCCTCGTACAGGTCGGTGATGTGTCGCTGCGCCTGAAACGGAGTCAAGTCGCTTTTTACGGTGATGCAGAAACCTTCCTCACATCTTTTACATCAGATTACAGAGTTTTTAAAATATCAGATATCTAAAAGACCAAACCATTTATCACTATTTTGTGTCCACAGTCAAGTAATGAACATCTTTTTTTTCAGGACAACATGGGAAATAATCATATTTATTCTAAAATGATGCCACATCAACGGATCATTAGTTATATAAGTATAAAAACAAAAGATTAAACAAAACGGAAACTGGATGTCACAGAATTTCATTTAAAAAAGACACAGATCCACAATGTTTAAGCCTTTTCTTTTTCAAAAATGTTTTTCCCAGTGCTTGGCTTTCAGGAGAAAAAGATCCCAACATTCAAAGATAAACACAAAACTTTTACATTTTTCCTCCACTCATTTTTTTCCCTCACTTCTTCAGTCATTTCCACGTTCAAATGTTGTTAGTTAATGTTTATCTACATTTGTTTTAGCCAACAAAGACTTTTTGTACTTTGTACTACTTTTTTTTGTTTTTTACTTTATTTTCGATATGGGGAGAAAACTATTTCACCTCACGATGATCTTTGGCTGCAAGCTTCAATACGGAAGTCCCCAAACATAATTTATTCGTTTTTGTCACAAAATGAATGTATCACGGGGGAATTTATTTGCCGAGTTCCCTGAAAAAACACAGCACTTAAAAAAAATTCTTAAAAATGGTGGCTTTCTTCTTCAGTTTAGTCTGCGATTAACTGAATTTATATGCTGACATGACGAAAATGTACAATGTTTTCAACTTTTCAACAACAATATGAAGAAGAAAATATGATCGACAGAAAAACGGATGCTGACCGCTGCAGAATCCTGCCATGGAAAGTGATGCTAATGCTACACAGCAAAAAGAAAAATGTTTTTGTTTTTTTCTGTCCACACATTAATGACACAGCTGGACTATCTGAAAACCTTCACACCGTTTCACTGTTTCTTCACACGCTTTCCTTAGAGTGTTAGCCTAAATGCTCATTTTGGCTAACACTGATGTCAGCACTTATGTCCAAGTTGTTGTTGAAAAATAATTTAGTATTAAACTAAATGTCCAAAACTGTCAAGAAAAGAGAAAAAAGGATCATTTTATTGTAAAATCCTCATGAATTTGTTTTAACTGAAACAATTCATTCATTTATTCATTCATTTTATTATAATAAAATGATTCTAACGTTAGATACAAACTTTTTCTGAGACCCATTTTAACACGACACGGTAAAAACTCAAAATCCTGCTTAATAAAATCTAATATCTTCTGCCCCCTGGTGGCTAAAGTTATCACTGCAATCACTCTGACTTGTCACATGACAACATAATGCGCACACATGCAAATGATCTTTCAAAAATATCTAATAAAAGGGACATAATAATGAAAAAGAAATATTTTCTGTACATTATTTCTTGGGTCAGACTTTAAAATGTACACACTGATTTATAAATAAAAATCTTTTTTTCCTTACTACTTTTATATTTACATGAGAAGTGATCACTGCGTACGTAAGACACAAAGCAGCCTGTGCATGCGGCCGTTGGAGACGATTCTTTCTACCTGCTCTGCACACAAAACTCACAGCGCTTAGAAAAGACTCAGCAGGTTCAAATGAAAGGATGGAGAGGAACGGTTAGAAGTAGGGATGCAAATTATCAAGGAATTCATTAATCGATAGCTAATTCATCTTTTAGATCGATGACGGATTCATTGATAAGCGTCAATTTTTCTGAGAAGCTGAATTTCCCTCTGAATCAACAGGTTCCTTTCTACGAAAATGCAAATCATTTTCCTTAATAAAAGATTTATTGTGAACAGCAGGAACACATTCACACATGGAACAATGCAAACACAGATATTATTATTATTATGAATTTAATAAATTAAATATGTCTACGGTCAGAGGGCAGCTTCTTTTCAGTTCCTGCATGTGCGTCACAGACTTCAGGCATCAAGCGCCCTCATGCAGGCTGGCGAGGAATTACAGGCTCACAATGTTTAATTGCAATTAATTTATTTTAATCAAGTAGTTTCTTGTCAACGATTCATTATTTGCATCCCTAGTTAGAAGCAACACAAAATGGAGAAGCTGAGGTAAAACTAGAGCCCAGGCATGCAGGCAGAAATGGCTGCAGGCCGCTGAGCTGCACCTACCTCTGCCTTCCAGTGCTGATGGGAAAGGATGGAAGAGGACAGGAGGACGGATGGAGAGAAGAAACAGACCGATGTGAGAAGATGGAAAACTGAAGAAACTTGTGAGGAAACAAAAGTTTGAGACAGTTTATCCTTTTTAAATGTCATTTAAAATGATTTTTTTTGCTTAAATGTGTTTCATGGAACATCTGAAAGGGAGCACAACTTATTTTCTCATCCTCCACAACGTCAGAGAGCTGGAAGCTGAAAGCTGACCATCACGGTTTAATCCCATGACTCTGGTGTGACCATGAAGGCCTCGGGGACACCCAGCATCCCAAGTCCCACGGATCTAAATCTGAGGGATTTTCCAGCAGATGACTGGCGACAGAGCGAGTGAGTCATCACCATGTAAGAGGACACACACGGACACACACTCTTTACACAAAACAGGAACGATTTAATGTAACTGTGCCGCGGAGACACACCGAGATGCAGAGGAAAAAACTAAAAATGAGCCAGATTTAGGGATGTCATGATTATAGATTTTCTAGGTACGATTATTGTTTGAGAAATAAATATCATGAGTATTATGTTTTAATTTCACAACACTGAGGATAAATAACAGGAAAACTCAGTTTCTGTTAAGCTTTATTTGTGTGTTGATGTCAAGAAAACAGAATATGGTAACAAAATAAACAAAGGTACCATTTAGATTTCCTTTGGAGTAAAAATCATCTCTGCTCTGGTAACAATAATAATAAAAAAGGCTACAGTATTACATTAATAAATATGTGAATATGAAAAGATACAAATAAATTTGAGCTTTAGGATTTCAGTGATGACAATCAAACTATCTTTACATTATTGAATTATGATATTTAGGAAGCTTTACGATTATTAATTGTAGCTTCTACAACCGCAATTAATCTTCAAATAAATAATCGTGACATCCCTAGCCAGATTATAATCTGAAACCTGGGAATTGTGTTTAATATATAAAAAAACATGCATGTATCTTCTAAAATGAGCACTTCTCCAGTGCATCCAGGATGCCTCACTCGCTCAACAAAAAATCCACTAACTTTGCTTTCTTTCATGGAAAGAAATGATGCAAAAGCTTTTAAGAAAGGCCTAAAATAATGTTGATTAAATCTAAACATTTTGAGATGTCATGGGAGCTGGTCAAAGTTTCCTCTTATAGGACGTGTGTCTGTAAAAAAGCAGCTGGAAATAACAACTGGCTACTGATGCACCTCAACAGTCATGGAAGTAAAGTTAAAATCGGGCCTGATGAAATGAACCAGACCATCACAAGCTCTCAGTAAATATCCTGTGATAATCCGTTTGATGTGCCTGACTGAACCAAAAGGCTGACTTTAAGATCATTTAATCAAATTTGGTGAGAAAAAAAGTTTATTATTCTGTGATGACAGCATGGTGAATTAATAATGACAAGATAAGGGCGCTGTTCGCTAAGCACGTAAAATGTGCCTGATTTATTTTACCGGCTGTTATAACACGAACGATCGGAAAAAAACTACGATGACCAGCTACTATAAAGAATTTGGAAGAGGAGAAACACTTAGTTTCTCTCCTCACACTTCGTTTGTAATGAAATGAGACATTATGTAGCGTAAGAAAACGTAACGTAGCGGGGTTATGCAGCTCAAAGAAAGATGAGACGTCATGACGTGAAAAAAAAGTAAAGCAGAAAAAAACAGAAAGCGAAACAACATAAAGGAGCATGATGTCGCCTAGCAGGACTGGGCGATATCAACCAAATTTCCTTTCTCGCTAATTTTCTCCTTAATCACAATATACGATATATATCACGATTTAATATTTTTTTGTCAACTAAAGAAAAAACGGTTTAAATTTACAGCCTTGAGTGCTAAATGCACTTTTATTAAGGATCAGAACCACATGTACATTAAAATATTTCACTGAACTTAAATTACATGTGAATAAAAAATTATTTAATTAAAAACTTTCAATTGCCGTAACAAGGATACAGTAGCGAGAAATGCTAAAAATGAGAGTTTTAACTCCAAACAAGCTGAATCGATATAAACTATATTCCCTCATTCTTTGTATTTTAACTCGATATATCTGAAAATCTCGATATATTGCCCAGCTCTATAGGCTAACATAACGTAGCATGTAGTAGTATGATGTAGCACAAACTTTTTAGAGCCAGGAACCCTGAGATTACATTATAAATTGTATGATATGAGATGGTCGTCCTGCCGGATCCTCTACATGTCGCCTCAGGATGAAAACTGTTCTCAGAAATACGGAGGAATGGTGTGGATTTACGCCTTAGTGTGTGAAAGATTAGGGTTCAGAATTCAGATTTATCCCAAATTCATTAGATCAATTTTGGTTAAATGTTTTTCACAATTATCTTGTAACCCCATTTAAATGATCCCCCAACCATCTGATGCAGCAGATAGTAGCATAATTTAGCATTAAGTAGCGTAATTCTGCACGATTATGGTGCAGCAAACAGAAATGTAACAGATTAGCATAAAGACTTTTGCCAAAGCATGGCAAAAGTAAGGATTAAGTCCAAACCAAACAGAGAAAAGTTTTCATCTGTTCTGGACCAAACAGAAGAGAAATGTAGAAACTTTTACATCCAGTTTAAAAACATTTCTGTTTTTATTGAAATGTGCTGTAAGATAAACCGGCCTTGCCATCCTCAGCTGCATTTAATCAGGATTTTCTTATGTGCTGTAAATATTTTGTCCATTAATGAAGAACATAAAACTGATTTTATCAGATATTAAACCCAAAAACCTGAAGTTGTAAAGATTCTGGATCTGAGAAGCTGGAACGAATAAATAATTCTGTTAATGCTGTTTTTTTTCTGCACCTGAGCTCTGCTGAGGTTTATTTCATTCATTCTGCTCCAGGATTGCTGCTGTAAACACAGTAAACTGCTGTGACCAGCTTCCTGCTGCTTCCTGCTCCCCTGCAGAACCGACCGTCTGCATCCCACATGTGAAACCTAAAGGGGCTAAAGGGGAACCAGGTGTCCGTCTCACGCTAGGACCGGCAGCTTTTGCTATCGATGCAGCAAAGGGGCGACGGGACTTCGGGTTCTTACCTTTATCAGGTGCTTGTTGACCCATTTAGTGAAGGTCTTCTTCTGAACTCTGTCCCGCTCGTCTGCAACAGAAAAGCAAACAAAAGCTTCTTTTTAGTTGCCTGTGTGAAGAACACGAAGGATTGCAGCTCAGCGTGTGATCGGACGAGTTTTTCCCAGGAACTACGCTCACAATGTCGTGGATAACGCTGCCAGTTGGAAGGGAATTAAAAAACAGCTTCTCCCACATGATGACTGGGAATAATAAGCAGAGTTTTTATCTGCCGAGCCAAAGCCACAGAAATGTTCCCATGTTTTATGAGGCCCTGCAGAAGACACCACCCTGCTGGAAGCCAAGGAATCTGGGTCTGTTCTGCTGATCAGCAGCTCGTTTCTGCATGAGGACCCCTTCGTGCAAACACCAAAAACCCGGAGTCGAAACAAAACGGTGCAAAGTTTTTTCAGGCTCCTGGAATGAAACACCAGAATAATAAAAACTGAATCAAATCCACCTTAACTGGACTCTGTGGGGACGTGGTCTTCATTTCGCCCACACCGGCTATGAAGAGTCAACCCCCGGGTCGACCACAGGCTTTCCTCCCGATTTGATTCTTTTACGATTTTTTGGGAGCAGATTCTTGGAATACTTTGATTTTCCTGAATTTTTGAGATTTTTAGTTGTTTTAAACTCAGAGAAACTAATCAGGAACCATATTTCCCCTGAAAAACTGCTGAACTGAACTTAGCTGAAGCTAAAATGGGGTTTTACTTTTTTTAAAAACTGATTTTACTTTAACAGGTTTAAAAATTTTAATTTTCCTTTGTTTTTAACGGAATAACTGTAAATGATTCCACAACATGACGACAGTAAAAGTGCACATAACAGATATTTTTATGTTTTCTCGGCATTAGCTTGGCAGCGAAGCAGCAGCACCTTCATCTCTACTTTCTGCACAGACCTGCTGATGGAGGTAATCCGTTACCTCCATCAGCAGTGAAGCAGGGACAGGCCCACTCCCCCCCCCCCCACGACACACCCCCACACCGTGCC
>JAVQJG010280504.1:0-13416 GCA_036024015.1 Craterocephalus amniculus
TATATATATATATATATATATATATATATATATATATATATATATACATTTATATATATATATATATAGAGAGAGAGAATTGAGACACCAACACTAAGCTTGGCGTGAAAATGACAAAGCTCTGTTTATCTTTTGCATGAAAAAAGACATTGTGCTTGAGACTTTCCCATTTTAATTTGTCCTTCGGAAAAAAGTGTGCCTCAAATTATCTAAAATGTAAGATAAACAAAAGTGAGACATGTGTCACCTTTTTTCTCTTTAAAACCAATTATCATTAATAAGAGCTGTATTTCGAGAGAGAAGCTCAAACTAAAACACTCACTGGCGCTCCTCCCTGATGAAATTAAGTTGTCATTGGAGCGTCTTCCAGCAAAAAAAAAAAGGATGGACTATTCTGAGTTCAGAATGCTATGTAACATTCAATTACAATTTACCAGACGGGTCTCTATTAGTTGGTTTTCATTTCAGGGTAGGAAGCTGGAGGTCACGACCCACTCTGCAGGCAGGTGCTTGCATTAGACCCCATCTTTCAAATCAACGGCCAAACAGAAAGATTATGTCCGAATGAAACACACCTGGGGGATACAATCTCCACATCATCCTCTACTGGAGTTTGTCCGTCAAACAAAAACACACACACTCACACACTGGAGTGGAAATTTAAGATGACAGTCAACATTTCAAATAAATATATTGCCCCGTCTTTTTGTTTTAAGATATTAAAGTAATTTCCATAATTGTTTGAAACAAGTCCACTTTCCCTAATTCCCATCTGTGTCCTTGACAACGGGGTCACAGACAAGCCCTCTCCTGGCAGCTGCACCAGATGGTGAAGAGTGGGGTTAAAAAAAAAGAAAAAAAAAACAGACGAGAGAGGACTTCTGTCAATGTCAAATAGAGAATTAGAGTTATTTCCCTGCCTTTTGAGTTGGCTTTAGCGCAGAGATGACAAGCCCATACCTTCAGGCATCAGAAGTCAGTATCAGCGGCTGAGTGAAGTCCTAGTAAAATCCCTACCTGTTAAAAAGTGTTTGAACTCCTAATTGTGCAGAGCAACATGCATCCTGACTGGAATTGAAAGAACGGTAAGACGAATAACAGTGATAAAGAGATTGATGAAAGACTCAGGGAGTTTGTTTTTTTTCACCAGCTCAGGTTTGTCCATCAGATACCAAACAACACATAACACGGTGTTTTATGCGATCACTTCAATTTATGCTTCAAGACGACCCCTTTAAATAGGTAGATAGATGAAAATATAAGCTAAAAATGAATCACATTTGAGTATGATTAGTTGTTTGCACATCTATATATTGTTTTAAAAAAAATGCTTCTTATTGTATTTGACCGTTTTATTTATTTAACCCATATTTAACCAAGGTGTGACTCATTAGAATATGTCACATAACGTGTACAAGAAACATATGCAACAATCCACATCATGAAAAAGCGAATAAAACACAGTGGCATTGCTAAAAATAATGTTACTCATGTCGAGGTTGTATTAGTCATCACTGCACATATTTTTATTCCTTGTCAATTTAGAGCAGAAAATACAGTCTGACAATTTTCCAAAAAAGAAAACCTTGAAACAAAAAATAAGTTTAACGTTTATCCAGTGACTTGAAACACACATGTGATTTTGTATGTGAGTGGTCAATAATGTCAAACCCACCATGTCATAAGGAGTGTAATGTTAGGCGAGGAACATCAAACATATAATATGTGGTAGATTGATTCAAGACCCTATGAAGCAGAGAAGGCTGTAAAAACAAGGAAATAAAAAAGCTCCTTACAGATAATTTTGTGTCAACATGATGATGATGATGATCAAAGCAAGATCCTGCAAGTTTTGATATGTAATTTGCAAATGAAAAGGTGCAAACACTGGAGGCAGGAAGGAACAGCGTCTTTCTCAAGGACAACAACAGAGTGAGTGGAGAGCAGGATTCAAAGAAGCTTCCAGTCGTTGGACAACCTGCTCCACCACCTGAGTCACGGCCAAACATTATTATGTAATACTCAAATGGATGACCAAAGTTTAACAAACACCCCTTGGACCATGTACATTAAAAATCCCACCAAAATCCCAAATGTTAATAGCACATAGATTTAACCCTTGAAAGGGGCCAATATTTGCTGTATTTTTTTTGGGTGGGTGAAATGTGTGTTACACTGTTGTGTTGTGTACTCCCACTTACATTAAACACCTTATTATATGCTTCCATTCCAGTAGCAGTTTATGTATGTACACTGTAAACTGATTATTTATGTTGCCAGGTTACATTTGCACAAACCAGCAATTAAAAGCTTCCACTATTTTACCAACTGGAGATGAGCAAATTAGGTTTTACAATTATTTTCTTTTTTTGTTGATGAAAGCCATTAAGATATTTGAGCCCTGAAAAACCATCTTTAAAATGCACTTTCACTACATTACATCTGAGTAGACTGTGGTCAAAAATTGTTTCACTAAGTTCATAAGAAGAGTATTCAATATATTGTACAGTAGATTGAGAATGGCTGTTGACTATACATCTAGTATTAAACACTTAAAGATTACAATCAATGTGTAAACAGTGTTAAATATACTTAGATACACTGGAAAGTACAGTGGTTTCTGGTATTTTGTCTTTAGAAGTAGATTTTGCATTCATTGCATTCACTGGCATACTTCTGGAATTTAACATAAGAATATAAAAATAAACACATAAATGGCAGATAAATGGCTAGACCCATGTTAATATTTGACTATAGCTCATCACTTTGATTTGAAAAAACGTCAATTTAATTCAAGTGTTTACATGCAAGTCGAATCCTAAAATAAGTTGGAGCTATGTAACATGTAAATGGTATGTTATGTTATGTCTCTTTCATTCAAAGATACTCCTACAGATTTTCTGAAAATGTTCATTGTATTATGTGTAGTAGATGATGGAATATTCACAATCTCCATAATCAGACACTCAAAGTTATTATTCTGAAATTGCTCTGAAATTTGATAATATATGGGCCTTTTTTCCAGATTCCTGAACTTATATCTGTCTTTTCCTCACCCTCTTTCAGTTTCTCTCTTTATTTTTACTCATTCATATTACTGATCCAAATAGCAGACATTCTGGGCGACTTTTGGCACTTATGGGCGAGTTACAGCATTGGCCAGTGTTGTATGGGCCAGAAGTGGACCAGATGCAGTAGCTTGGATTGTGGCAAGTCTCCTTTGGGCCACATGTGGTCCAGATGTTTGTTGTTGGCCTGAATGTGGATTATGGCAAGTCTTTTGTGGGCCACACATGATGGTTATATGGCTGGGTTTTGGCAGCCGCACATTTTTTCAGTGCCATAAAGCAAGGCCAAGTCTGGCCCAAACAAAACTGCTCATTTGGGTTGTATTTGGGCCAAACAATGTTTGCTATCTGGGCGATGTTCTGATAACACTGTATAATCACATGTAGATCGTTGTGGTTGCTTGAAAACATCTTTCCTGGAAATAAGCTTTTTGATAATAATGATTTTACCACTGAAGGACTACAAAACACAAGATTAGGGGATGTTATATGTAATAGTAGGCTATTACATCAATTTTTTTAGTACATTTGTTATTCACATTTAAAAACTCACACTTTTTTTGTTTTTGGAGTTAAAGCAGCACTCAGGGACTTTGTAACAAAGAGGACAATAATAGTGTAAGTAGATGTCAGAAAATATTCCATAAATAAACAGTGTGTGGCTAGCTGGAAACATTCTCCATACAGTCACGCTTATTAAAAAAGGCCCCTTCAGACATAGAGGCACTCAGGAGAAGCAAACCAGAATAGCTTGCTGTGACAAAGCACTTGAAAGGTAACATAATAGGGGCACGTTTGCAGATATAGAGCAGACTACACAGTCGTGCCCCCAGTAAGATGTTTTTCAGCAGCTTTCTCTGCCAACGTCCTCTCACCCAGATGCTGCTTCCAGCGCCACAAGTTAAATCTGCTTCTTATCTTGCAGAACGACAAATGTAACTAAACAAGTGAAGGGAAAAAAGTGGGCACTGGTCTGCACGTGTTCAGTCCCAGTAGAAGCAGGAAAAATAAGCAGGCGGCGGGCTGACGACATCCACGGTTCCACGGGGGGATTCCTGAAAAGGTCTGACCACTCCCTGCTGGGGTGGCAGTGTCACACTTTGGAAGAACTTCAGCAAATCGGTTTCTTTCTTTTATTCAACAAACCTACACCTACAACCTACATTTTCAAATTTCTTTCTTTAAAAGAAAAGAAGCATTAATGTGACCATGTTCCCGCAGTCTGCTGTATTAGAAAGGAATTTGATTTAATTACTTTGCTTGCTGCTATCAATGAAAATTTATACTTATTTATCCTTTTCTCTTTCATTTTAAAAACACCAAAGCATGATTTTTATCCTGTTGAATGTGACAATTAAACAAAAGAATTTAAATAGAATAATAATAAAAAAAAATCTACAGATTAATTCCCTTTAAATCACTTGTTTTAGAAATGTTCACCATATGTTTGGGTGAACACGTTGTAGTGCTTCATTTTATGCAAATCAGCGTCATAAATGACATCCTGAACTGAAGGAACAGCTGAAATTAGCACTTTGAAACAGATAAATATTATAATGATTTTTAGTTATTCTGTTTTAACAGTTTAATCCAACAATGAGTATTGTCTGACATCAGAATGATCATACTTGAGCCTTATATACATATAAATTGTCATCAAAATGCAATCCTGGTTTGGGAACCAATTTAACCCTTTAAAGGCAGAGATCTGTATCTGTGATAAGCTTTTAAGAATGTTACAGACCAATTTATGAATTCACAAAGAAGGGAGATACTAACACATGCATTCCAGTAATAGGCCTTTAATCATGTGATTTGTTTTCTAAAATATGTTTGAAAACTGTTGATTAATGAGATGTAAAGATAATTTAATGTTGTGGATTTATCTAAATCAGTAGCTTCAAATACTAAAGACACTAGTTTTTGCCATAAGTTCTGTCATTTACCTAAAAGAAAACATATATTTTTGCTTTACACAACAAATGATGATACATTGTATAATTTGGTCCTGCGGGTTCTCCTTTCATAACTCTCAGGGTATCTTGGAGCCTCAATCAACTGTATGTAAATGTACGTAAAAAAAAGCAGTGAAAGATGTTCCTCAGTTCCACAATCAGTTTCACTTGACAAAACGTTTGGTTAAAAGACACAACAGTCAGTCCTCCTCTTTTCTTCTAAATTCCTGATCAAAGCAGGTGCATGATTCTATTATTTCATTACAAGCAATTTGATTACAGAAAAAAAGAAAACAATATATCTCTGAATCAAATACTCCAACTAAATTGTCTACTGTGTTACATCACAATTCCTCCATCTGAACTTTTCAACAATGTCACAAAGATGTTTGTTATTCATGAATTATTTCCTTATGAAGCCTCTCCTAAAACTTTAACTTGCCTCAATAAAGAGCCCAAACTCGCACATTAAAAATGTTATCTTTGTCCTATTGTAAAACGGGATTATATGAATAAAAATAAATGAGTAGAGAAGAATAAGGTGAGGGAAAATAATCTAAAATTTCACATTATTTTAGCTCTAAACACAACATGCATCCTAAAAGAAAATAGTAAAGTTTCTTTTTCTCCTTTTTCGTCCGATGTCTCTTTTTCTATCCTTCTCTTTTTCTCTCTCACTCTCTCTCTCTCTCTCTCTTTCTCTCTCTCTCCCACTCACACACACGCACACACACACAAACAGGCTCTATGACTTGTCATACTCCATTAAAGATGCAATCAGCCAACTTCTCGTGCTCAGCAGCTGGCAAAAGTCTCCTACATTCATCATCGCATCTCTTCTGCTTGTAGACCTTTCCCTATTATTAGTGTTAATACAAGGCCAGAGGACATGGAGGGAAATGGGCCTGGCAGTGCTTAAAAAACCCAAATGTCAGACTGTGACATGCTGCCAGCTGCCGGTGGCTTTGATATGCCGGGCTGGATGATGCTTATTTGATCGTTTCATTAGAAAATTTGGTCTAGGTGTCAAAGAGGTTCCCTATGTCTGTGCTGCAGCTATTAGGTTCAATTACAGCTGCCAGAAAGGGGGTGAACTGAGCTGTCTCTGTGCACTGCATTCAGAGTGGCCTTAAAGAGCCACTGAGAGGGTCACAGAAAATGCTATTCATAACACTTAATGGCTTATGAATTAAGTTTTCCTTCTAATTATTCACAATTAAACACACAACAACAACAAAAACAAAAGGTAATTACATGTTTGGCTTAGGAGACCTCAGGAAATGTGCTGGATTTAACAGGTTTCCTGTGGGGTGTTTTTTTTTTAAATAAAATGAAACAGATATTTAAATTTTGGCAAATCACAGCTTTGGTGACAGCATCAGGGTCTCAGGAGGTGGGGGAACTAGAACTAACAAGCAAACTTTAGACTGAAAAAAGGTTTTGTTTACTAAATGTTTGTGTGATCTGTATCTATATCTATATTCATATTTTATCTCTGTCTCTATTTTTTATCTCTATCTCTATCTATAGCTACATTATTATTGTCTTTTACTAGATAAAAAAATGATTTTGCAGGTATTTCAGGGGCTTTTTTCATTTGGTCTCAGAATTAGTCAAATTTCCCCTGTAAAAATAAATCCGTTCATTTTGTGCCCGCTTAATCCACCTTTAAAAATGATTCTGTGAAGTGAAAAATAATATGAGAAGGAGGGGAAAAAACCCTTCACTGGGTGAACTGACAGACATATGCAACTTATGATGATGCTTTATTTTGAGGAGTCACAGGTCAAAAAGCCTGGAATTGAGCCTGATCATTAATCAACAGAAAATTGACAACAAATGTGAAAACCACTGGATCATTTTTCAGTTTTTTTTCAAGCAAAACTGCCAAAAACATTTGTTCCAGCCTCAGAGATGTTAGGATCAGATCATCTCTTTATGTCATTGCTGACTGGATAAGCAAACAAAAAATCTGTTTTTCACAGAGCGAATAATTGTCATAATTTCTTGACAAAACTATGATTTGCTATAATACTCAGCCAATTAGTCAATAATGACAATCACAAACTGAAACCTTAATAATGTTAGATCACAACTAAATGAAAAAATGATAACACAATATATTACATTACATTACATAAAAAAAAGAAAAACAAGCAGCTGATTTCCCTGCTGGATTAACGCTTTGAATAATCTGTGCACTCATAAAGCATGACAGTCAGAGCCACATTACCTTTAAATGTCAATTTTCAAAATTGCATGCATGACATGTGTGCACATGCTGCAACTCTTTTTTTTTCTTTCTTTCTTTTTTTTGGAGCCACTCACAGATTAGATGTAATAGACATGCCGGGAAATGTGCAGCTGAAGGAATGTCGGCCACATGTTCAAAGATAAATAGACCTGTGAGAATTGAAACAAGCACTCATAAGGTTAATCAAATGTAATTTCTTCATGGTATTTTTTTATACTTTGGTTGGCCCGCTCTTTCCCTGTCATTTTATTATTGCACATTTCTGTCGGTGCAACAGTAACCCAAGCATAACTGGGCTCTGCCACAATAGATTAGCTGCAAACAGATGCAGAACAGGGCGAGAGCATGCATTTCTCACCTACTGTATAAAAACAGCTGCTTATCCGACAACACAGAGAAATGAACTAATTAGAAAAAGGAAGGACAGAATATTTGGACCGGCTTACAGTTACATAAGATATTTTTCTTCTTATGCTGCATTTCTGTGGTCAGTGTGGTGCTGGAGGAGCCCGTCTTCATCCGGAGCACCGCTAACCTCTGATGTGATGGACTGATCCGACCAACAGATATTAAAGGTTAAGATAGGAGGAAGAAATTAGGTCAGTTCCTTTTCCTCTCTATTTCTTTTTTTTCCCACTGAGGGTGGCGTCTCATGCATGGCACAGATCCAAGCCGAAGGAGTGTTAAACCTCTTAGGCTGTGAGGGTAAGAAATGACAGGACTCCCTCAAGCTCCCCTTTGTTCTTCTAATGGACTCCTCCGTCGACATGGCAGGGTTAGAAACATCATGAGTTCATATTCCCCACATGAGACTTTTTTTTTCATTTTTCTTTGGCTTTCCCCCATTTAGTGGTGTTGCCTTTCATATTTCTCAATGGCTCCATCTCTTCACTCAAAGAATCAGAGTCCTATCAGTGAAATCAAAGAGGATTACACAGCTCACTAGTCATTTCGGATCTCTGTGGCTGTGGTAAGTATGCAATGCAGGCCGCAGCCCCAAAGTCTCTGTTTATTTAGTGAAAGTGCTCTGTAATTTATTTAAAATAATCTATTTTAACAAATAAAGAGGTCATTGAGAGAGCGCGTTGCTGCAGGCGCACATTTAAATACCTCTTTAAGAGTCTGACTGGCTGACAGGCTGCTGAGCTGGCTGGACCCCGAGGATGCAGAGGCAGGGTTTCGGCTTTGAACAAAGTGATTCGCCGCAATCTGAAGTGCAAAATCAGATCATCATAGAGGGGGTACTTGCCCTCTGCTGATCCCTGAAGAGTAATCAGTCAGTCTCTTCTCTCTCTTCTCTTCCCCATATTTAGATGTTTAATTCAGATCCAGAGGTCTTGTTTGAAGAAGGGGTGAGCTGGAGCTCCTGTGAATGTTTTTTAGGGGGGGAGTAAATATGACGGATGCGATTACAAGGAAGCTCTCTCTTTCAAGCCCTCGAAGGGCTTGAAATAGAGCTGGTTTTTCCTGCATACCAGTACATCTCCCCACTTGCTCTCTGTGGTAGCTGGGGCTGCTCAGGTGCACTGTATCTACGTTATGTCTGCCTGTCTGATGGGATCTGACTGCACCACAGACCCGAACGCATTAAAGAGAGGGAGGCCAGTCCAACTGTAAGAGGCCCAGTTATATAAATGGGGCCAAAGTACTTTGCTTTATTTGGACTTGTTTGGGCTTATTTGTTTGTACACCACACAGCTTCATACTTGGCGAGATGCAGGAGGAGAGTTTTTTTCCTCCCACTTTAAATACCTACAGTATGCAACTACCTGGGTTATAAAACAGCTTATGTCCATCATTGAATCCTTATATATTGTGTTTTTCTGTTATTTTAGCCAACAATAGTTTCCCCAGAAATGACACTGAACTCCTTTTTTAAAAGTTTTTCCAGGCCATGTTTTGGCTAAACTGACCTGGACAGTGGAAGTGGCATTTTGGCTGAGTTGATCTCCAATGAATCACACACGTCCCCTGGATGTGTGAGGTTCAAGGGCTAATAAGTGGCTAATTTCTGAGTGAATATATGCACTGAAGGGGGGAGAAGAAGACTGACATTTCACCAAACTTCTCTACAAAAACATCAGCGGACCATGACTGGCATCTGGTGCAATAAGTGGTCGGTGTGTAGTGCACCTCTTCTGTTGTAGCCAAAGAAAACCCGGTTTAGTGTAACCGCTGTTTCCTCGAGCGGCCTGCAGGCGAGAGGAAAGGCAGCCCAATAGGTTTGAGTTTGAGAATAAAGTCAGTCCTGAGTGAGGAATTCAATCTCACGGATGCACCCTATTTTTGAAAGAAAGTACGGATTTAGGCTTTGTTTTCTTGTGATTCAGTCTGTTGTCACTCATTTTCTATTATCTGCAAGTTCCTTCTCTTCCTGATCCCGACAGATAAGGTTTGTGTTGCCTTCTGAGCAGTGAAAAGCTCTGTCTGTACAGGCTGACATTGTGGTTTGGGTCAGTGAGCCAGAGTTAGGCTGATGGATTACTTTACTAATGATTTTGGCCCGAGAGGAAGCTTGTTTTAAAAAAGGCAGACATCGGGTGAGTCAGTTTGAGTTTCATACAATGTTATGGATTGGCCGACTTGTGTGTGGGGCTCTTCTTCAACGGCCAAAATCGACGCTTGATTATTTAATGTTCTTGTTTTACAAACCAGGTTTAATCTACAGAGCAAAGAAACAAGAAATTCAATCGGCACGGATAATTTTTAAGACCTAATGCAGGTTAGACCTTTTTCTCACAAGCATAACCTGCAGGCCGAATGGTAGGCGTTTTCACTGTAACATAATACACTGATTCACGTTTAAGATGTTTGCATGTACTGTACCACCAGCAGAAGATATCCTCTGTGATTGAGCCCACCCAGACTGCAGTGTTGTGAGGGAGCGTGCCCCTTACCTCCCATTGGGGGCAACAAGGTCCTGTGTCCACATTTCAAGCAGGGCTGTCACTCACAGTAGGGGAGAAAGGGTTCTGTCTTGGGGTCAGCACTTATGTTCTCCAGCTAAAAAAGCAAGGCTGGCTCTCAGAGGACAGGCAGCAGTTCAACACAGCATGCTTTGTACTGCATGTATACAGGCAAAGCTAGAGGAGCTCAGGGATGAGCAGAGGAGATGTGGAAGACAGTGGAATGGTTTTTGCAACTCATCCCTGCTGTAAGATGCAGAGAAGCGGCAGATCTGTTGTGTACATCAGTGTGTAAAGACTCATTTCAGTGAGATTTATTGGACTGAAAGCTGTTGTATTCTCACTGTAACAGTTGATGTTAAAACTTTATCTTTGCTGGTCCTGCTGTGGTACAGTTCAGCTTTCAAACTGTTATTAGTTCAGCAAATAATACATATGATAAAAAACTAGAGTCTTTGACAACGCGTTGTATAAAGGTGGCATGTAAAGAAACCATGGAAACAAAATCAAAAACAGTTGTAATGAACAGATAGATTCACTTGAGGATCTGTTAAAGCGACTAAATGTTAGTTTTTGCTGAAAAATATCTTTACAATAGCCTTTTTATGTGCTTTATGATTAAAACATCGTTTGACGAGCAGACTGACACCTCAGCAATTCAGCGTCGGTGCATTTATAAGCCTGTATCTTATTTTCCTAAATCTACCTCGGGTCAGAAGCTCCCACGCTGTTTCTGCGGATGTGATGTCAAGCTCGTTCATTGAAATGGTTTCAATTTGCTCACGCTATTAGCAAACAGGTAATTAGTAAACAATTGCAATCAAAATCAAGATAGATTTTCTGGATAAAAGTAAATGTAAATGAAAAAAGTAAATGTTGCAAAGGTGTGGCTTTTTGACCGCAGAATAATTTGCTGGAGAAGATGCTGGAGCGTGACGAGGACATGATGATGTTGACACTAACCTAGCAGGGCCTTATAAAAAATACCGCTTTCCTGATTATTGTATCAGTTATTTATTACTAGAATTAGGCCCACCTTTATAGAACTTAATTAACTTTTTTCTTTTTTCTAAACATTCTTTCCTCTACCTTTCGTCTCGTGTCATTCACGAGCTGATGATGGAGGCTGCAGTGCTGCTAAGAGGCATAGATGGCAGTCGCTAATTAAAAAACTAAGAAATAGAGTCCCTTTAAGTACTGAAAGAGATTTGTCTTTCAGAAAAGGACAATAGCAAGATGTTAAATTTACAGATTCTGTTTTGATTCCCAAGTGGAAGCAATTTTTAGTTTCCACATTTCTGTATATTTACATTATTATTTCTTTCACTTTTAGTTGCAATTTTGTTTGTTTGAGATATTCTGTTTTGATTTTTACTCATAGGTTCTTCAAATGAAGACACCAAAATTTTCTTTTTTTGGGTTTAAGAAGTGTCAAGTTACCTTAATAGTAATTTGTAATTGACCGAAGTAGGTCTTATTGATAACCTTGTCATGTTTAAAGCTGCAGGCATAATTTTGAACAATAAAGTTCATAGATTATATCTTTATATAATTCAAAATAGACATAATTAAATTAATCATTTTCTAAGTAAGACATGAATTACAAATTATAAGCCTTTTAAGGGAGTTACCAGACTTGCTCTAATGGTATATCTGTTTTACCAAAGGGCAGTGTCTGGTGCCAATTTGTCCATCTTTGAACTTCTAATCAAGTTAAAAGGGATCAGCCTGCACAACAGTCTTTATATGAGTCTCAAAGAGATTAAAGAGGCGAGTGAGAGGAGGAGTGTAGCGGATCTACACATGTTTAGGCCGGTGTCACCTCTAAATGTAATTTGGCACATGGTCCAATGTGCTTCTTCTGGTGTAGAGTTTCTTTTAAGTGCCTAATGCCTGTGGTGGGCGAGCACCCATGGGGGACAAGAGAGGTCAGTGTTTTGGGTGGAACGTGTGGAGAAAGTGTGGGGGATCTTCCTGTCATTCAGCGCTTGTTTCTCTGAGCCCCGGTGACCTCTGACCCTCCATGCAGACAAACCAACAATCTCAGCCTCACTGTGTAAGAAAAAGCTGATGTTTAACACCTCATTTCATTTCATTTTGCTTTATGTAAATCACAAAACCTGCCAACCGAGGTCAGTCGTTCTAAATGAAAGGATAAAAACGGGCAGTTTAGTTTATGTCACTGGTATGGTGATTTAAGTTTTTGTTATAATTATATATCCATTAAAAGTGCGGCTAAAAATAGGACAAAGTGAAACCTCGACATGTGGATTAAGCTGATATATTGAATTACAGATTGCAATTTCTTTCTTTTCAAGAAATGTGAACATGACATCATGCTAATTCTTTTTGTTTGCGGTTCATCTCATCTGCTGTTCAATTGTTGTGGTGGTTGTTTAAGTGAATCAGATTAAGAATTCAAAACAGCTTGTTGCTACAAAAGCAACATGTTAAACTACAAAAATGGATAAAAAAACTTAATTTATATGCTGCAAAAATCTAAAGACGTATTCTTTTTTGTCTTTTCTAAATCTGGAAAACAAGACACATTTTGAACAATTTGTTGAACATTAATAAAAATACAGGTCATTGGTCAAGAAACTTTTTTTTAGGATTAATTCTGTTTGTTTTATTGAGGGATAAAGTTCTTTTCTAGATGTGTGCTGTTTTTTCTTCTGCTCTCAGTAAAAATGATCCCTTACTTCCTCAGTATTGCTGAATATTGGGCTCTGAGGAAGAGTCAATGCTCTGTAAAACCCACTGAAATTTGGTCCAGTTCTTTCCATAAGACAGGCTTCTTGACAACCACTCTTACAAAGATGAGGCTTTGCAAAAAGCAGACGAAGCAACTGAGAGGCCAGATGCATCTTTTGTTTTCCTGTCTTAAGTCTCTGCTGGATTTTTTCCCCATTTCAAGAAACTTTTAATCTGCTGTAGATTGTTTTTAAGATCCTACACTTGGTTTATTGTCCTTCACTTCTCTAGTTTCCACACAGTACACTATGCTGAGATATATGTTTTAGTAAAACGGTTCTTTGAGAACCCTCTTGTCAATGCAAAAATTCAAATTTTATATGATCTCATTCATAGATGAAACCTACGAAATAGGAGCGAATTATTCAATTCAATTCAATTCAACTTTATTTGTATAGCGCCAATTCATAACAAAGTCATCTCAAGGCGCTTCACTGACAATCAGTCCAAGTAATCTGATTGTCACACATTCATATATA
>JAVQJG010280514.1:0-16579 GCA_036024015.1 Craterocephalus amniculus
TAATAAAAATTGTGATCCTGAGGGAACCTAAAGACACTGTTTCAGTTTGGTCATTCCACCATACGCGTCATCCTTAAATTGAACCTGACCACTGAAGGCCTTAATATTGGCCGGTCACATTTATATGGGAGAAAAAGGATTTTAAACTCTGGATTTAACAGGAAGCCAATGAAGACCAGACACACTCCAGACACACAGAGTGGAAACAACGACACAAGTGGGTGGAGTGATAACATCTGTCATCTTCAGCATCTTCTCCACAGACTCACCAGAGAGCTGCTAAGGAAATTAGATAAAGAAAAGCGTGTGTTTTCATGTGTGTGTGAGTGGGTGGATGGATAGAGAGAGATGGGTTTGATTGACAGCATATGAATGGATGGGCTGTCATGTTTCAGTCTTCAGGACACATACAGTATCTCTCCTCTCCCTGAGTTCCTCTTTGTGTGTTTGATGTCCTTTTCTTCTGTTTACTGAATCAATGCAGACACCACACAGAGCTGCAGAGTGCATCCACCAACCACACTTAACGCTGCATTTAGCAGCTTTTAGCTCTCCCTTTCATTATGCTTAAATCTTCCAAGATTTATAGTGTTTATTCAACTTCATGGAACTTCTCAGAAGTTTTTTTTTTGCTCCATTTTGTGAACAAACAAACATGGGCTTTGGGCTCAGAGGAGAAAAATAAACGGCTAATGGTTTACATTGAAAAGTTACATAAGGGCCGAGAGGTAGATGATTAATAAGGACACACTGTTGGCTCAGTGTATGGGATGAATGCTGAATGATTTTTTTAATGAGGTGGTGAGGATGTGGGAGGTCAGCTAATAAACAACTCTGCAGGACGGCTGTTGGTATCAGTCTAACAATCAGTCGTGCTCACATGATCTAAACGTGTTGGGCTTCTCCGTGTTATGGTGCACACGTTAGCATAAAACGTACAAGGAATTAATCAACCAGTTGATTTGACATTGATAAGGCCTTCCTTTTGTTTCTCTTACATAGTAATAGTTTGATGATTTTCACCATGATAAATGACAAAAGTTAACGAGTCCTCTGATTCTTCAAAGTTTTTATTTCTTTCATCCCGCTGACCTTTATGTCTCTGATCATGTCATTAAGGACTAAGCAAAGTAGTTCCATGAACTAGTCTGGTTAAACTCACACACTGACACATCAGACTGAGAGTTATCCATAACGATGGCATCACACAGAAATAAATATGTATAAAATGTGTTGTTTACGTTTGAATGGGAATAAAATACATTGTTTTTGTTCTACTTGGAATACAATAAAATATGTTGTTTATGTTATTCTGTGAATAAAATGTTTATGTTCTACTGGGGATAAAATATGTTGTTTACGTTCTACTGGGAATAAAATATAACGTTTATGTTCTACTGGGGAGATTATGAAATCCTTGATTTCTGGTTAAATTTACATTTTGCACTGGCCATATTCTCTTTATATTGATGTTGAACATTATGATAGAAAATATAAAGTGTTTGCCAGGTCTGTTGAGGTTTTGTCTATGCCACGGGTTAAGAGCTTACTTTGAACTGGTCATTTTGTCAATAATATTATGAACCTTGGTCTTACATCTGATCATATTCAAGTGAAGGGTCTATTTTACCACAGGTTTTATGGAAGTGTACACTTTTTTATGTAAAACAAAGATTTCATCTTTTTTTTTAGATATTTCTGCTAGGGTGATCATACCAATATTTACTTCCAGGTGTTAGGCTTCCTGCTGTAAAATCCATCCTACACGTCAAACTGTCACTTAGCCATGAAGGAAAACTAATAACCCAGATAATTCTGTGAAAAAAGTAACAGGTTTTGTTTATTTCCTCTTGGTGGGGTGTTTGTGAGTGATGTCCTGCCTTCGTTCCAGCATTCTCCGTGCTATTGTTTGCCGGTGTGTTTATCAGATTACACTGGGGGACAGGTGAAAGGAAGACAAAGATAAATGGGACGTTTTGATTGCTGTTTGTGCTGCTAATGTGTTTTAGTCACTCAAACGGCCTCCATTGAAATGGAGTTAATGAGCACTCCTGTGTATAGAAGGAGTAATAAAGTTATTACACTGTGTTGAGATGGATGATGAACGGTATTTTTGGGGTGATGGGGAGATGGCGAGGCAGTTTCTTCTAAACATAAACTCCAACCAGCCCGGGACAACAGCTACCATCATATTTCCTCTCATGGCTTTGCTTCTTTTCATGAATAGCTCAGAAACATACACATACACACAAGTGAGATAATAACTGCAGAAAGGCTGCATTATGTGTGGAGTACCAATTACCTTCCCCACCATCTGGCTGAGTGGGACATAAAACAGCTCACGATCACTGAGAATAGAAGTGAAAAATAACAGGTGATTTTCTGAGTTTGTGTTTCATTCCTTGGAACCGGACCCCTGTTTGAACCAGTATGTTCCATCATCCCCTGCCCAAAGCATCATTATACTCTTTACATCTAAGGGCTTAGCAATTTCAGACATTTCTCTCACTCTGATGAGCTGAAACGATCCATCTGATCAGAGCACAACATTACCTCTGTGCACGGTTTTGATGTTGAGCTAGTTTGTTAATCTGCCTCAGCTTCATACTGTATTTCATCCTCTCTCGTTTGCTTAATGAACAGCTTCTGTTATTCTCAACTACTCCCCTAACAGGCTAACCATGCCAGAGCAGATCAATTAACACACTTTTGAATAGGATTTTGGAGACAGGCAGAGACACATGGTGTGGAAAATCCTAAGAAGAATGATTGATTTGGAGGTCAGTCAGCTGTGACAGGAACACAACGGTGCTAAAAGAGCTGTCAGGCTGTAATATGGACCACTGCTCAAGGCTGTCTGGTTTATCTTTCAGGGCAAAACCCAGCCCTGTAATGATCACACTCCATTAGAACACAAAAAATATCAATGGAATGAATAAAACCAAATTCAGTTTATCAAAATTTCAGAACATTAATAGAAAACTGACCTTTTCCCTTTGAGTTAGCTTGTGATATTGTACTAGCGTACAGATCAAAGAACATAGGAAGTATGAAGAAGCATTATTCTTTTTTATTAATGTTAGAAAAGAAAAAGTGTGGGAGCTGGTGGCTGGAAAATATCTGTCTCATATGACCTAGTAGAAACACTTAACAGGATACTCATAGTATGAAGCTGTATCACAGATTTATTTCAACATAAATGTATATAAACAAAGAATTACTCAAACTGCCTGTAATAGAAACCTGTAAAAAATCAACATTTATTTCTCAAAAAATAATAAAAACGAGATTTAAAAAGAAAATAAAAAAATAAAGGATATTCACTTGGAGGGTTGCATCTACAGCATGGGCACCAGGAGCTTAGCTTTCTGGGGTCAGGCCCCTCATATGCAACAAAAATATAAAGTGCCAAACGGAAAGAGGAAATGCCAAAATCAATACAAAGTAACCCTGCAGGGCCACAACCACACTTAAAGCTCTAACCACCATTTTAAGGTAAAGCTCTGACCACTTTGAAGCACTAATCCATGCCTTTGTAACCACCCGGCTGGATTACTGCAACGCACCTTACTTTGGGGTGAGTCAGTCATCTTTATTTCGACTGGCTTGTACAAAATGTTCTTGCACATTGTTCAGCACATTCAAGTTTGAGCACATCACCTTGATTTTATCTTCCTTTCACTGGCTGCCGGTGCACTTCAGCATCCATTTCAAATAGCTTTTTTTCACTTTGGCTTTTTGTTCATGATTGCTTGACACTTTGGTCTTATTTTAGATTATCATTTTAGCTTGGTTAGTTTTAGTTTACTTTAATTATTTTATCTTATTTTGTACAAAGTATTCTAATTTTAGTTGTCCTTTTTATGCTCTTATTTTGAGTCATTTTAACTTTGTATATTGTGGCACTTTGGTCAAGTTTGCAGTTTGTAAAAGTGCATTATAAATAAAGTTGTTTTGTATTGTATGCTTCCAGGCCCCGGCAGCAGAAACCAATCTATATTCTTGCTAAAATGAGTACTACTGATTTAAGAAAACCGTAAGCAACGTCCCCATGGAACAAATAATACCAAAAGGAGGAGAACAAAATCAATACAAAAAATGTGAAAACAATGGTGAAATATGGCTGGTGCCTTTATATTGTTTACAACTAAACAAAGGTAGAGGTACCACCTTTGCCGCAGTAACCTATCTTTCTATCGCCTGGATTATGTAGAACCCATATGAGAGGTTTTTCTACAAATGGCTGGACTCGCCACACACACACGAGACCAGTGGATCAAACAGCTTTCCACACCTGTTTGGTCACACTTTTATGAGTAGGGCCACATTAGGCAAGGTGGAAGTATGATGGCTATTTTCAAGCTATGGCAGCCCAGAAATGACAACAAACAATTATAATAAGTTTAGCTTGAAGTGATAGGTTTGTATGAAGATGGTGATTTGTCCCTGAGATCAGGTCATATCATTTGAACAGGCACAAGGTGATGTACGATTATGGACAAGTTGACGTTGAAATATTCATACTGGGAATAACTGGAAGAGCAGAAGAGGACACAATAGATGGACATGAGGGAGAGAGAGGGGTTTGTGTGAAACATTAGTTGCTTCCATTTTCAAACGGATAATAGGTGGTGGACCTCAATATCTCTAAAACCCTGGCCACGGCCCTGACTCTGGGGATCATCCAGCCAGTGAAAAGCTGAACCTTTGATCATCATCATCAGTGTTTGGGATTGAACGCGGAAGCTGCCTTGGCGATCAGAGATCCATCTTCATCAAGCTTGGTTTCTTGAAGTGTAGTAAAAAGCTCAATCTGTCTGGAGATGGGCCGGGGAAGAATCGGACTAAGGTATGACGATAGTCCTCAATGAACCTCCTTACCACCTCACCAAATCTGTCCTCTATATACTTGGTAGATACTCAATAAACATCTCTTTATAACCACACACCTTCTCCTGTCCCACATAACCAGTGATGTGTAGCAAAGAGTGGTGAAGAAACAAAACTGCATTGAGAAACATTTAAGCAGCTGTAAAGCATTTTAATCAAAAACCTGTATTTTATGCATGTTTTGGCATTTAAAGCTGATGCAAGGGCCTGCAGGCGATGAGTCAGTAAAGGAGCCAATAACAGAAGAGAAACAGGCAAACCTTGTGTTTGAGTTTCAGGATCTTAGTGTATTTATCAGTTTGATCTTTTCAAACAAGAGTACATTGAAAATTCATGCTGTGATAGTTTGGTTCTATATACCAAAGTCTAACAGGAATAAAATGGGGAGCATGCTGTTAGTGCAGGTGTTCTTGATCTTTAAATTAATGAGGCCCTTCAGATTTGGAGATCTTAGACACTTTCTGATCCTGGATTTTCTGTCAGTTTTCTTTGAAGTTTCACTTCTCTCTCTGAAATCATTACTGTTCAGGGCTGAAACTCTTCATGTCAATGTTGATAATGATCCTCTGCTTATGAGTCAACAAACTCAAACCTTATGATTGCTATCATATTCTAAATACACTGTAAACAAAGAGCTGAGGGTGCAGTTTGAACTGAATATCAGTTCACAAATGTTTTATTTACTGGATCTTCAACAGCTCATGACTCCTGACATATCTGTGCACATTACCCTCAGACATCTCACACATCCCCAGTCATTTTCTCACATTCTAACCAGATTAATATCACTGCTCATTTCATGGAGAAGCTGGTGCACATCCTATCAAATTTTTGAGGTAAACAAGTGGTTATGATAGAGTGGTAATGATATTGTTTACAGTGTTGCTAAGGCTGAATTTAAATAAAATGTGGCCTGATTAGCTTATGGAAGCAAAAAGATATTCAATCCTTCATACATAATGTATTGTTGTGTGTTCAGTTTCACTCCACAATGCTAGGTGATGCTGTACATCTCTATGTTCAGTGCTGTGGATGTAGAAGTAGGAAAAAAAACTAAATGGTGAAGTTCATGCTGGAGTCTGGTCTTTTCTTAATCACTGAACCTGCTACTATCTAAACATACTGAGGATGGCAAGTGTTGGTACCCTTTCTGCATTGTTTCTCCCATCTGCTGGACAACCTACAATTCCATTCAAGATGTGGTTGAAAATGTTTGACAACTGCTTGCTATCCATACAGAGGGGGGCGACTGGCCCGACCAGGAAACTACACTGCTTGGGCACTGAAGGACAACGTGTTTTATACAATTAAATATGGGGGTACAACTCATATATCAGGAGTAACTGCATTGTGTGCGCACTTCAAACCAGCAATAAATGTTGTTCTTAAGCGGCACGAGTTTAGACAAAGACTGCAGAGATCACATGAGATTGTTGCTGAATACATGGGCGCACTGCGCAAAATGGTGCCAACATGTGAGTTGAATGGAAATACTGATGAAAAGATTCGTGACAAACTCATGGAGCATGCTAGCTGTTCAAGAATACTGGAAAAACTGTTGGTGCAAACAGGAAAATCTTACACTAGACATGGAGGTACAAATGGCCTGTCAGGTGGAAGCGGCAATTGGGCACCCTTCACAATGCAGCCCCAGGCTACTGTTCAAGATGTTAAAGTGAAGCTAAAACATCTGTTCAAACCCCAAAATAAGGAAAAACAACCCAGCCGAGCCTTGAAACCAGACCACTGAAACCAGACCGATGTTGTTTTAGATGTGGCTTTAGTGATGTGCTACTGGCTGAGCCACTTACAAGGTTAGTGACATACACTAAATCCAAAGTCCCAGTGCTGGCGCTGGAACTCTCCAATGAACACAATGCTGTGATAAATCACAAAGTAAAAGTCAGAGAGGGTTTTCAGCCTATTCAACAAAAGTTGCAAAGGCTCCCAGTCTCTGTCAGACATGCTGTTTCTGCTGAATTAATGCGTATCCGTGGGTATTACACATAGTGGCCACACTCAGGAAAAATGGAAAAGTGAGGATATGCGTGGACTACCGTGAGCCAATAAATATTGACTAAGGAAATGCTTGTCATCAGGTGCTGCTAGCAGAAGAAAACCATTACAGAACTGCATTTATAACACACAAAGGACTGTTCAGGTTCTGCAGAGTTCAGTGCAGACAGCGTTCAGCGCCTAGTGCTTTCTCCAAGCTCATGTCAATGGTGTTTAAAGGCCTCATGGGGGTCCAGAACTTTCTTGATGATGTGATAGTTTATGGTTGGGACCAGCAAGAATACAACCCCAAGCTGCAGTGCTAGCTGCTCTCAAGGTGCTGGTCGCTAGCTCAATTCCCTAAAATTGCCATTTCAACTAGAAATGCCTACAGTTCCTTGGACTTGTCATCTCAGCCCAAGGTTTGTTGCCAAATGAGGATCATCTTAAAGGCGTCACAGAAGGCCCAGCATCAGTGATTCCACCACCACTGCAGTAATTCCTTTGGCTCACAGCATGGTATTCAAAGATTTGTAAAACTGCATTTTTGGTGGAGCCCATGCGAGAATGCCTGCGTAATGATGCTTTCAAATGGACTGCAGATACTCCGATGGGTTTCAACAGTAAGGATCCATAAACAGTCCAGCATTGGTTGTTTTTGACCCCTGCCTCCCAACCAGATTATGGTTTAGAAGCAATACCAGTGCATCCTAACAATATGGAGCACACGGTTGCATTTGGTTCACGATAACTCACACCTGCAGAAATTAAATACTCCACTGTGGAAAAGGAAGCTTTGGCCTGTGTTTGGGCAGTTGAAAAGTGGAGGACTTTCAATGGGGGACAAGATTTACACAAAGACCGTCAGGCCCTGACCACACTGTTAGCAATAAAAGGACTGGGATGGGTAGGAAAGCATACTGCATGATGGTCAGCCAGACTTCTGTGTTCCCCATTTGATGTGGTGTATCAAGCCAGTGCACAAATTTTTACTGCTAACTCTCTCTCCTGGTTGCCTTTTCCATCGGTAGAGAACAAAGAGTCAGTAATGGAGCCTGAGCTGGTAGCTCTGCTGGATACAGAGCTGAAAGCCCTCTTGTTCAAAGACTTCACTGTGGCATGTGAGGTGTGTCCTGATCTCACTGCTCTGAGAGCAGAGATGAGAAGAGGATGGTCTAATACAGTTATTTCTCTACCTGGAATGCCAAGCCTTACTTTGCTGTCAGGGACAAACTCTCAGTCCAAGATGTGATACAGTAAAGGGGCCCTCAGTGGCAGTTGGTTCGTGGGGCTCTTGGAAAGCAGTTTGTTACCCACCAGGGTACGTCTACACTAAGCAGGGGCTGTGGGATCTATACTGGTGGATAAGTATGGACATGTGTGTGTAGGTGAGCATGGGTACATATGTGACATTGAAGATGAAAAATAAAAGTGGCAAAACTCAAGCTGCACCACTGCAGCCAGTTCTGCTGCCGGATGCTCTGTACAAGTATATGAAGTAGAAGTAGAAAAAAAGTTCACACTTTAGTCTGGTCTTTTCTTTTTCACTGAATCTGCTACTTTCACGTGCCTAAAACATGTAGGGCTGATTAGCTTATGGTAGCTACCACTGATCATAGAAAATGTATAGAAAATGTAGGATAGAAAATGTAGGCTCTATTGGTCTAGAAAATGTAGGCTCCATTGGTCTTTGTAAAAGTAGTTTATATTGAGAACTGAGGTTTTAATGTTTCATAACTCGCCAAAGTCCTGATAACCCTGAGGGGCCAGGGGCTTTTTTAATTTGAATACTATTTGGTATCCCTTTTGTCAGTAAAACTCCCCACTGTGATCCTATAATTATTTTTTCTCTTTCACCTATTTTATTAACATATTACAACATTGACTTATCTCCTCATATTGCAGGATGATAAAGAAACTTACTCTAGGCAAGGCAGGATAATTAGCAAATCACATTTCATGTACTAGTCCTTCCTATAAAACATTAACAGCAGTAAAAAGAAGAATAACTAAAAAGTACACAGAGGAACATAAAGAGACAAAATAATATTTAGACATAATTACAAGAGCGTGCAGGTTTTTACCTGAATTTAAAAGTGTCTTCATTTAGCCTACTGAAAGTTTCATCTCCACCTGCAGCTAAATGCTGCTTCTCTATGTTTAGTCTGGACTATGCAGGCCTGGACCAGCTGACCTGGGTCTTTGGATCTAAGAGCTCTGCCAGGTTTATATTCTCTGAACATATCAAGATGTATTCTGGGCCTAAACAGTTCTGGGATTTGTTAACTATCAGTATCAAGATCTATTTTGTGATTGACTGGAAGCCAGTACAAAGATATTAAAGCGGTGTGATGATATCTCTTCATCCTGGTTAGGACTCATCTGGATGTGCTGCGTTTAGAAAAGCTAAACACCAGAACCTCGTCTTCTTTCTGAAAGTAACTTCTGAGGGTTTGGACGAGTTAATGATGCCTGTTGTTTATTTTTTCTGTATTTACTCATCTTATTTTTTCTAAGACAGAGTAGGAGGAAAGGGCTTCAGCCAGAGCTCTAAATTATTGTATTTATATTTTTATTCTTTTTATTACACCCCCTCGTGGGTGGAGCCGCTGTGTTAGCCACATTAGCGTCAGTCATTGCACCATCTCCACTGTGGTTGTTTAGACTTTATCATTTTTGGTGCATTGAATGGATTTCACACATGCTCAGATCTCTTCATGATGCAGAGAGCGTTCCAAGACTTCAAGAGGGCTTGAAGTCTTGGAACATGTTATTTAGAGAAAAGTCTGGAGAAGATAAATCAAAAGCATTATTAATATCACATAGAAACACTTTCCAGCCCAAAACCCCTCAGAGAGCACCTTTCTTCAGAGGAGCAGCAGGGGATGATGGGGCTGCAGGGGCTTGCAGCATCTCAGTGTTAACATGTGTGGAGAATTAGTCTGTGTCCTGGCACAGCAGGGGTGTGGGAGAGATGCTCCAGCAACCCCCGTAGAAATCAGTCTTTTCACCATGCATCTGTCCCCGGTGGCAGCTTCCCTGTGGGGTGGCAGCTGAGCTGAAGTCTCCTCACTGCCTGCAGGACAACCTACATCTCCAGCTGCAGGGGAGTTAAACTGAAAAGGAGACAACTTTATTCTCACATGACTGAATGCACGACGGACACGACGTAAAGCCGACTGAAAATTAACAAATAGTTTAACAGCGGCTCATATAATCCAATTATGGAGCAGGACGCAGATTTCAGATTGGACCATCTTGTACTTGCTGCACCTCCTCGGGATGATTTTTACACATCCATTGAACAGATTTTATTCACTGCAGTCTCAGAAACACAGAAACAGATGCCATTTTCCACAATGAATTATCTCCGTACATCTGGAAGCTGGACTGTATTTGCAATTCAAAAGATGGATTTATGTCGATGCAGGCTGCTTTCCTCTGTCCACTGGGAACCACTGCCGTCCATCCCTTCAGAGTCATCCATTTTGAAAAGGAGAGCAAATATCAATACGTCGCAGACAAGTAATACAGAGCTGCTGAGTCAGCAGAGCCGGCCCTGCTTTATCCTGAAAAATATGTAGAAAGAAACTGACGATGGAAGCGAGGAAGGAGGACGGGCGAGAAAGAGGGAGATGGAGGGGGATGGACGTTTCTGAGGCCGAAGAGGCTGACAGGAAAACAGGCTGACCTTTCGGCTGCCGAACGTTTAAAAAGATCAACCACTTAATTCATTAGATTTACAATAAACAGCAAATGGAAGCATGTCTGTCTGCCCTCACAGAGACTGATAGCAGACCTTCCCCAGCTGCTTCCACAGGCTCCCATCCCACCTGAGACCTTTCGAAGTTGGCCGGGAAATATAGTCCTGCCCTCTGAGACAGCGACTCCAATTGACCCTGACTCTGAGTTTTTATCTGAATCCTCTGACTGTAAATTGGATTAAGAGCTGAGAACAGATGAAGTCATTGCAGCGGGTGACTTTGACCTTCATGAAGATGTTGACAACAGCCTAAAGACTGTGTTTATTCATTATACTCAATTAGCTTGTCTCTGGATTTAATTAAACAGACCAACTTTCTCAATACCGCCCTTAATCTTGATCTGACCTGTGGCATAAAACGGGAATAACTGATAGTTTTCACCTCACTTTAACTCTTAAAACTCCAAGCCACTACAACTGCATATAGAAGCTCAACCATTTAAATTAAAATCAGGGATCCTCAGTAGATTATGAGGCTAAAATTATGTAACATTAAGTTGTTTTCAGTTTCTGTTAGTTTTTTCTGCTACTATTTCCCTCCTATCCTCACCAAATCAACCCCAACTTAGCTTCTTGGCTTCAATCCAGCCCAGAGGACCATTATTTTCCTTCTTTTCAGACACACAGAAATTTCTGCTCACTTGTTGATCTTCGGCTGCTCCTGATTGGAGATTACCCCCGATTTAAGCTCTCTGATTGGTGGAAAGTTTGACAGGAAGTGTCTTCATCATCATTTCCAGGTCCAAACAGAGGTGTCTTGGCGACTCAGAAGTGATAGTGATGAAAATGTGATAAATAATGGTGTTATCATGGATCATCATAGTGGATTTACCAGACAGTCTGAATAAAGACTACATGTTGTGGCTCGATTGTAAACCTGCTGGACAGGATAGAAATGTCTGGAAAACTTTCACAGATCACATAAAGGGTAAGCTAAAGGGCCTTAGCAATTACAAATGCTGCAATTAATTAGATTAATAAATTAATCGACTGAGAACACTACTCTGTATGTTTGATGGTGATTGGTTAAAGTCTGACTGATCTATAGGTACTGCTAATGTCATGATATCCCACAGCAGTTCGCTGTGGCCACAACCACTGGTGAAAAGTCAGTTTTCGGTGGAAATAATCAGCCACCTGCTTACTTTTTACGAAATATTTTTTTGTTACAAGGATCTCCGAGTTTTAAGGGGTTTAGTAAATACAGCAATTTAACAGGGCTTTGACAAAATTTCAACGTGTCATCATGTTGAGGATGGGACTGACATCATTTGTGATCAATTTTGTGCAGATACCAGCTTGTATGTGAAATTTATGACGACTTCCTGTTTGATGGGGATACATCGAACTTTCAGGGGCTGTCACATCCACGCTCACTGGTGAAAACTCACCATTCTGATCTTGTCTTGAGTGGCTGGTGAAATTTTGGGAGCCATACGACCATATCCCTAGGAGGAGATAGTTCACATTTATGTCCTCATGTCCATATATAAACAACTGGACCTCTGTATCGGCAGGTTTTTGTCAGCTATACCTTGTGCATTGACTAATAAATAACTTGGTATTTGTGAATATTTTCCACAGAAATTGTTGTGTATATGACACTATTTGAAGTTTTCCATTTTTAGAAAAACCTACTAATGGAAACATTGATCTATTTTTACCGTTAAGGCATCCTTCCTTAATGAACATATCAGGTAGCTACTCTGATGGGTTAATTCATCCTGTCGATACATTCAACCTTCAATTCAATTGAGGTTTGACTTTTTAAATGCCTGTGACATTATCTTTTAAGACCTTTTAAAGTTAGTTTTCAAGATCATTTATCCACAAAACCTGAAGGCTTCTCCCATTACCCAGGTGGACCAGACCGCCCCGCACCAGCAGAGGCAGGTCAGTGTCTGCCCCAATACCCTGGCCCCGCACCCGAGAGACCACAAAGCCCCTCAGGTTTCCCTTATCCAACCCCCCAGCCCACTCCTCCTTACTCCAGCCAGCAGTTATGCTTATTTAGAGCCCCTTGATGTGCAGCAGGGGTCCCGTAGTCATGCCAACAGAGTATTATTGATAAAAATGCAGGTCCTGAACCTTTAGATACCTCCGACCTACTACGCTGGTCGATCACGCTCACTAAAAAGGAAAACAGCTTCTTCTTTTTTGTCTGAGATGAATATTAAGAGCATCTTGGTGAATAATTACTCAGTTTGCTGATGCACAGCTGTCCGTCAGTTCAGGCTCTGAACGTCTGAGCTGTGCAGACAGGGATGATGAAGAGAAGAAGCCGGCACTGTTTATGTGTGATGTGATAAAGCAGAAGCGAGGGCAGTTGAGATATTCACTGAAATGAAATGAGGTCATCTACGGGCACTGGTCCCAGAAAGTGAAAGAGAAAAACAACATTCCCGCAGGGCTGTGATTTGATTTAAAAGACTTTATGGCCACATATAAACTGATCAGCTACTCCAACACTGCCCTCTTTCAGCTTTATGAAACCTACATCTGCCCTCCTACTTCTCCTCATTCATTCTCCTGTTGTTTTCTCTGCCTTTTAGCGGTGCGATTTTCACTTTATTTTAGAGGGAATGTCAAAGGTTTCTCTGAGGAAGAAGCTGAGTGGATGTGGAATTAAGTGCTTCATACACCAAACGCAGCAAAATTAAATCACAGCATGTAATGGCAACAATTTTTTTTAATGTACGCATTTTTCCATTCAAGATTTCCAATTTCAGGATTATCAGTATGCCAGAATAGGAGGACAACACTAGATGAAGTTTATAAAAAGTTTTAGAAAACCAGCGGATGCTCATGGTCTGTAACGTAGAAACTGAACATATCAATGATTTTCATGTTTTATACCAGTTAAGATAAACTGAATGTTTGGGGATTGTTATTGAGTCCTAACTGATAAAAATTGCTCATTGTTAAGGAAAAAAGTCAGGTATATGATGAAACTCCATGTGTGGTTATATTTAAATTTCTTACCCTATGGATGGTGATAACGCTGAGTTGCATTTGAACTTGGAATTTCCGAGTTGGAAGTTTTAACTGGAACGGCCCCCTATGGCCGGATTTCCAACTGCAAAAGTCGAAGGATCCTCACCACCTCTAACTTCATGTTTAAAGATGGCTGGACCCTGTTGCCATAGAAACCCCTGTGTGATCGCATTTATTTGCAAAAGTTTTTGTTGCATTTAATCATTTGTACACATTGTATTGTTTGACATAAATGAAATTCACATTTTCATGAACTACAACGCTGCCATCAGCAGCACCAAGAACCAAAAATGGACATTTCAAAATGCTAGTTTCTTTTTTTTTTTCGATGGCCATTGTTGTAAAATGGCAGTTGCTGCTTAGAAACAGAGTTTACCGTTCTGTTTCAGTTGCTTTAGCCTTTTAAAGGGACAAGGGGCAGGATTTGGAAAAGAAAACACATGCATGTCCAGTTATTTCATGCTATGGGTGATAAAGTATGAAAAACCAAAAAGAAGGAGCCTGCCCACGTATCTCTCCATTACCCGGAACAGACTGTGTGCTGCATCATGCGCTGCAGTTCGGGCCCTCATTTCCTCCGCAGTCCTACAGATGCAACATCAGTTGACGCTGCATATGCGTCCTCATCAGCTCTGACACAGGTAGTCGTGTTCTATTCAGCTACTGTTTTGAGTAGTAATGGATTCTTCCGCAGCCAGCAAACAACCCAGCACCACAGAAAGCCACTAAAAAGTGTCACCAAGAGGTAAAAAAATTTATCAGCCGCATCCTGTGATGATATGATGAAGCCGGGCAGCAAACATCCGATATACATGCATATGTTTTGCTTCAGCTTTATTTGGGACTGAGAACAGATGCCGATGCTTTCCTCGTGAGCAGGTAAGCAAACACTACAAGTTGTGTTTAGAGCTTGATATGAAAATGACACGATGTCAGTGAGGAGTCAGAGAGACCTAACGTGCAGTAGCAGTAGCTGGAATCAGCAGCTGCTGTGTAGCTCTGAATGTTTACAGACCAACCATTGTTAGTTACTTCATCGCTCCACATCTGCAGTAAACCGTCACGTAGTAAAAAGCGTCCCAGCATTACCAGTGCAGAGCTGGGAATATGGACAATCCAGGAAGCGTTTATGTTCACTGCCATTCTGATGGGTTACAGATTCTGCTGTAACACCGGCTTGGCTGGTGGCTGCAGTTACCCACAGCGCCCGTGGCGTCACACGTGAGTCTCACTTCTTCAGCCTGCCCCTAGTTCCTTCCTGGCAATTACCTGAGAAAGCTTTAGTGTGGAAACAGTCATATTTTTTTCAGAGTTTACTAGCTCTGATTTCTCAGTTCCAAGGTAAATGTTATGCATCATACGTTCTGAATCAGCAATGCACGATGCAGTCATGTGCAGTTTTCACTGGCAGGAAGTTGCTAACAGTAAGGGAAAGCGAGGGTCGGCTACCGGGACTCTGGGGCTCAGTGACTGGTCTGCTCTCTGCAGAGGATCATTGTACTTATGGTTCTTTGAGGGAAAATCTTTATTTTTTCTTCTTTCTGTGGATTTTAACACTATTGTAGACGACTCTTTTTCAAAAAATATCTTTTTAATAATTGCTTGTTCATTACTTGTCAACATTTAACTGTTTTATAAAAACTGGATTTTGATTAATTAGCTGAAAGGACTTTATTTTAACTTCCGGTTACATCCTCATCACCTTCCCTGCTCTTGTTGCTGCCCAAATTTTTTGTGATGTTTTAAAATTTGCTTCAGTGGCTGGCTTTTTGAAAAAAATGAATAACCCTTCATTAACTTCTTACATAGCCATAAATATTAAATAATACATGGTTTCAAGACTTTTTTTTTTTTATCCTGTCACATCTCTAATGCAAAAGAAATTCAGCTAAAAATGTACTCCTCTGCAATTTGCTGCTCCCTGTCATCAGAGTCGTGTCTGTCTGTTGTCTTGTTTGAAAGATTTCTGCGTGAAAAGAGGCAGGCAAGGAAACACCACCAGTTGCCTTCGTTTCAAGCAAAATGAACTGCAGGCCTTGAGGGTGGGTTCGCAGGCTCCGTTGGAGGCTTTTGAATTGGGTCACTACTTGGCTTGTGACATATGCAGCCAACAAATCTGAACTTCGTAGTGTGCAGAGCCCGAAATGAGATATATCTATTGGACTGAGATGGAGCGACTTTGAGGCCATTAGAGTTCAGTGAACTTGTTGTGATGTTAGAGACGATCTGAGCTTTGGAAGGTCTGAGGTGGAAGTTGAAGCTGGTTTTTGTCAGAGGTTGTTCTGACCAGGACCCATGGGTGTAGTCCCCACTTCCAGGCTTGGGTCCATGGGGTCCTGATGTCCTGTATGTGTACAAGGAAAGGAAACCTGGATGTTCAGGGGGGTCTTTGTCCAGTCCCTCACCTAGAAACCCATTTTACTTAGGTGACCCTTTCAGGTGCATGAAGCACCAGACAACATCACTGCTAGGATCAATGGGACACACAAATCCCTCCACCATGACAAGGTGGCAGCTCAGGATTTAAACATCATAAATATATAAAATAAATATAAACAGAAAATGAATAAAATTAATGTCTCTTTCGTTTAAATATTTCTTTACTTATTTGGTCTTATCTTAACTAGGCTCTAAGTCTCTATGTAACCTTATCATAGTCATAAAGCAGCTTGGAAGTAATTATTTTGTTTGACTGACCCGTTCTGATGAAAAAGCGGACATTTCCTCCTCTATCGGGTCTCCCCCTACCAGAAACGGCGCTTGCAGTTTAGCCCATTGACGCTCGCGTTTGTTTTGGTTTGGAAATCTTGCGATACAGGAGACTACCGCTATAAGGCCGGTCGTAAATCCGTTTGGACAAATATGCATGTTTACTCTGCGATTCGGTTTTTGCTTTTATACTGCTTTGATAATTACTTTTACTACATGCCTTTGAAG